>CM031240.1:913636082-913736572 GCA_018340775.1 Taxus wallichiana var. yunnanensis | reverse complement strand
TTCATGGAGTTCATCTTCGATGTATTAAATGTGCCCTTGTTTATGTTCTAGAAGTGTTTTGAATTTCACCGCATATATAGATCATTAAACTAATGTAAAATTGCCTCTATATTAATTTGTACCTTTGAAAATTGGTGCTCATTATTCATTGATCAATTTATAATCTTGTCAAAAATAGGGTTGTTTTTTATGTAACTAATTGAATAAGTATAGATATATGTAGTTTTATTAACTTCTTCTTTCACTTTTTTGTACAATATTTTTATTCTCTTTCTCCCACCGTAAAGAAACAAAGTATGTCAATGTATAAGGAAATACAACTTTTTTATTTAAATGTTGTATTTTCGATTGCCCAATCCATTGCTAAAAGTAATAGGCAGCTGACCAAGAAATCTTGATGATGATCAGTTGGAGCACAAATTTCTGTTGTGCAAACAACAAAATATCATGCTTATTACAAATTTATGGGTTGATACAGAGCTTCGTAAATGGTGCTTTCACAGGAACCATCACCGACATTTTCTATGACGCATAAATGCCACCACCAACATTACCTTTATTTTTCTTGTCAAATTTTATAGATACAACGGCCCATGTTGGGATCCCTCCAACCCATTACATATTATGATACCCCCTTATTTTGAGAGGGAATCAAGACAATTGCCACTTAAAATGGCCTAGGCATTAACTATCCACAAGTCCTGGGGACTTACCATGCATAAAGCAACCATCACATTGGAACCAATGAAAGGCATGGTCTGACATTCACAAATTTCTCCAAAGTTGTGTCACTTGCAAATATGCGCATTTCACCTCCTTTTTCATTCAAAGGTACTCAAAAATGGCACACGTGGCAACACTTGGAGAAAGAAGAAAGGAGGAAGCAAGATTACTATCACTCAACCCTTTGTAAATACTACACTCTACTTTGATAGCACCTCCGCTACTACTTTACTCAACACTTCTTCTATCCTGAGACGTCATTTCATTCAAGGGGTATTAAATTTACTCATGTTTACCGGAAATAAAATTACCCTCAAAAGGCTACCATTTATGATATAATTCTTCTCATGTTAAGTTCAAATAAATCTCAACATACATGTTCAATTTTTCCTTTTATTGTTGTATGTTTCTTTATGTTAACCAACAACAACACATTTGTAATTTCTTCATCTCGCACACAAATACCGAGAAATAACAATGCAATTTATAGTTGTTTCCATCCAAAGCTTTGTACATTATATCACTTTTTTCATTTTGAATATTTTTAGGGTTAGACCTCATGTTTGCACTTTTTAAATGATGTGACTCATCTATATTTATACACATACAAAATCAATCACCCATAGTTTAAACAAACACAACTACAAAAGTAAAAACCATCCCTATAACACAAATAACATATATACCGTTTTTTGTTTGCAAAATGCCTCAAAGAAATGTGGTCTCATGGAATGCTATGATTGTAAGATATACACACAATAGCTCTAACAATTATTTTCTCAAACTTGTTGATATAATAAAGAAATTTGGAATGTACCATAACCATTTCAGATTTGTTTATAGATAATTGCATATTTTGTCTCATTTTAGTTTCATGGAGAAATAATATGTTAAAGCACTCGGTCATTCTTTCAATCTACTTTGACAACAACACTTCACATTCACAACATTATTGAGAGTGACTATTAACAAACTTATATGTTTCACTTGCATTTGTATTCAATTATTACACAACTAACTATTATCTAACATCCCTTCTAATGTATTTTGCAACATTTGTTTTGGCTTTAATAGAAAATCAATATTGTCAATCACACCCCTTATCAACATCAACTAAAAATTAATAAATATGTTTCTAAATCTAATAGCATATACCATTCAACGTTCACATCGCATTGGACACATGTGATTTCTAGTTATATTATTAGAATTTGTGTTGAATTTAAGTGTTGAGTGTGGTTTAAGATATTTGGAGATTGAAAATAGTGGAGGGATAAAATATACACATCTATTTTTATTAGTCTTGCAAAATGTTCAAATCTAATTAAGGTTCGAAGAAAAAATATTTGTTTCCCATCATCTATAGCAAGACTATGAAGAGTGAACAAGGTTTATGAAAACCAAAACAAGGTGATCACATTTGCGAGACTAAATTTTATGTTTATCAAAGGAAGTTATTTCCATCATTGATATGGTTTGGGATATCCATCTATGTGCCTTGTATGGATTTGATGAGTATGGTCATAGAATCTTTTTTGGGAATTTTTTTAATTTCCAAATATATATTCTATTATTTGTCATTAACATGTATCCCAAATTCACACAAAATCAAATAGTTTCATACAAAACTATACATCTCATCTTTTGTGAAATTTAATTGTTTTCAAATTTTCCAATTATCTATATAGCTCCTTTTTACACAAATTATACAAAGGCCATACATGTTCATTATATTCTTTAAATTGTAGTAATCTAGCATAATCATATTTCGGTGTCCCTTATTCTTTCATATGCAATTAATTTTTGTGAATTTTTTTAATATCTGGGGGGATTGGTAACGTCTTTGATGAAGTGGTCGAGACATCATTTCAAAACTGAGAGTCAACATTATAACCCCCATCCAGCTATGTAAGTGTAAGGGTAATCAGCTTCCCTAGGACCTAGGGATTAAAAACTAGGTGGGGGTGGCAAAGCACTCCATCAAGGCCCCTACCATCGTGGCATACCCTTATACCCTAATGTGTTTGTGAATGTAATTCATTTACTATATATATATATATATATATGGTATTTTGGTGTGTGTGTGTGTGTGTGTGGTATTTTGGTGTAAATAAATGGTTGATTTTTCTATGATGAACGTTGAAAACTTTCCTAAAAACAACTTGATATACAAATAGGACACATTTATTAAAAATGTATGTTAAATTGAGTTTGAATTTGTATGCATTACAAAAAAGTGGACAAAAACATCCACATGCATCTATTAAATTTTTAATGACATTAAAAATTAGTAACCATACGCAAGTGGTGTAATGGATAAATCGATAGGGTTGAGTGAAGGAGAAACATTAAATAAGGAAGGGAAGTGATGAAGAAGGAGATAGAGGAAGGATAATTACAAGGGCAAGCAAAAAGATTGAAGGAAAGAATCTTCCCTCTTATTTGTTTAAGAAACTTGCTTATGGGTCACCATGTGTCATTTATGTGAATTGCTTAAAAAGGAAAAAATGGGTGGGTTGTGCAAATCCTTGAGGCAACATACTCTAGAGATAATTTTGAAAGTCAACCCATGGATGTAATACTCTCATTTCTTAAACCAAAATTTCCATTAGTGTGGTTATCACCTTGTGTGAACACTCAACCTAATAGTGTTCATTTTATTTTCATGTTTCTCAATGAAACTCTTGACTTTACTCACCTATCTCATGACCGAGAATTTCCCTTAGGAACTTAAAATGACATTGTCTGAAAACATGTCATGTGAAACAACAAAAAAGATGATTTAGAAGAAATTTACATGATTACTTGAATTTGAAAATTGTTTTTGTTTCTCACATTTATGTTGTGATTCTAACTTGAAGGATTGTTGACATGGGAAAATGAAAAAGGCATGGGAAGAAGCTACAATAAAGAACTTATGGTAAAATATGTGACCTTTAAATCAATGGCCTATATCCTATACACTTCCATTCTTCCTTCCAAAAATAAATGACAAAAATGGCTTTACTCTTCAATGGCTATTAAAGATACCATTCACCATTAAGATATGAGGCCTAAAATTATATAGATTTGTTTCTAAAATGGGACTTGAAATTGTATGGAGATATCATTCTAATGTGGGATATTGAATCGTATGAAAGTATTTTTATATTAATATCACATTCATATGAGTTTAATCACATAAATATATTGTCAACTTCTTTGGTCATTGTAGAAACTAAATCACACACTTTGGGTATTTATCTAGTCCTGATCACATAATACTATTCATATGATTCCTAAGTAACAAAAGTACTAATTAACCCATGTCTCTAGCCATCATTTCTTGATTTTTATTGCCTTTGTTGATCTTACACTCCTAGACAAGTTTGTCTTCTCACACTTCAACATTCCTCACTCTGACACCGCGCCCACCCAAGACGCGCACTAGGTGCCCTCATCCCCTCGGGGCACCCTTGACCTCTTTGTACTTTTCTCACATAGTTTAGGTCCTTTTTAGCCTTTTGGGAATCTTATCTTTTAGGTAGTTGGCCTTTTTAGGGTTAATTATGAAATTCAAGAAAGGGAATCATATAAATATAAAGTTACATGTGCAATAATAAAGGACCAAACACTAATCATTAGTTATCACCACCTAAGGTTGCATCTAAATGCATATCAAGAGCATTCAATCATCCATCTAGCATCCACACAAGGGCAAGAGACTACATTATTCTACATACACGTCATATGAGGCTAAGTTCATTCTACCATGCACACATCTATCTACATTTTTTGCATCTCGTTATTTCTTGCTATCAAGTGTGATGCACAAAAGAGCCACCTTGGGTACAATCCCTTCACACACACACACACACACACACACACACACACACACACACACACACACACACACACACACACACACACACACACTCACTCATGAACTACACATTGGGTCTAAAATGTGTGCAATTCTCATTCATAAGATCACTCATTTGATAGTTGAGGATAGTCTGACCCCTCATTTACATTATTTTCTTTTTGGTATTTGATGCCCTTTTGAGGGTTTTGCAAGTCATTTCTTCATTGCAGTTACAGGTGCAACATCGGTGAACTCGCTGCAACATTTTAATGACATGCGGCAAGGAAAAAAACATCTTGTAACCCTTCAAATGAGGTTTTATGAGGTTTGAGCACTCACATGTGCCCAGATCAGGTCTATAGTGTATGCACAATGCAATTTTTTTCTTGGGTCAAAGCCCCACTTTTTGTATTTTTGTATTATAGCACCCCATTCCAGATCAAACACATATAAAATGACCAAACATTCATTTTTAAGAGGCTATAAATACCAAGCACAATTTTCTAATTTTCTATTTACTTACTAGTTAGATGACATTTTACCCTCTTCTTGCATCATTTCATCACTTTCATCACTTCGGCATAGTCCATATTTAATTGTGAATCATCTAAGTCCTATCTCCTCTTTACAACTAGGGTTTCATACTTTTTAGCTTATTTTGCTTGGGTCAAATTCTTTACTTCATTATTTACTCATTTATTGCTACATTGTAATTAGTATTAGGCATATATTTATTTCAATATTTTCTTAATTAGTTATGCAATAACATAATAGGCATGTTGGGACTCATCTTTGGCCTCACATAATTTCATTGTATCCAATAAATAAATGAGCGATCCAACATATAAACATATTTTTTCGTTTAACATAAACAAATTCATCAACAAAATTCTTAATAATTTTCCTCTTTGATTATCTTTATAACGAAGCCTTGTGCATGACACAAGGCATGCACAATGCAATTGAATTTCAATGGGATCAAACTAGTGAAGCCAAGGAGATTGTTAATTTAATGTTTGTCTGATATTAAATCTATCTTAATAACCTCCAACCTAAAAATCCGTATTTTAGTGGTTTTTAACTATTTGGGATTACTTTAATTATATTATTGTGTGTTTTAATAATAATTGAATAACAATAAAAATATATGAACAAAATGAAACTAGGATATACTTTAGAGAAAAAATCATCGTATATTAAGAATAAATTTCGACACAAATTGTAAGGTTCCAAGAAATTCAAAACTTTAAATATCATTATTAAAATATATGTTATGAAGTTTTTTTATATGGATGGATTAAAAATCATATCTAAAATATCTAGTAAATGAAGCTAGTGATCATCCAACCTTAACCAAAATCACTAACTTTGTTAATCTAGTATTGTTGTAAGTGAGATTGATGACAAAAACATCTAAATTACTCAATGACACTTATCCACACTTATCATTATTTAAGTGATCAACCTCATTAATCATCGAACTATGTATGTACCCAAATCTCCTAAATAGAAATAACATTAAATAAAAATAAATTTATTCATATATACTTATTCTTGGGTATGAATTAATGATTTGTGCATACTTTATTTTAAATCGTCCTATGTTCACTCTCTTTTTATCCTTTCCCTTTCAAATTCCTTCTTCCCTCCTAAATTTAATTTATCCCACTTCACCTTCTTAATCATCCCTAATCATGTTTAGCCTTTATTTAATATTTTTCTTACCTTCTACCTACCATCATTTACTCATTCTAATGTGGTCTTTATTTAATAATCATCCTCACCATTTTCTTCTAAAAACCCCCTAATCTAAGCCCATCTATATGGGCTCTTTGTCCTCGAGCTCATCACCTTTCACCACCCAAATGGATGGGTCCCCATAATCGGTGGTGACAATCGGGTCACTATCAACCCTATAAATCCTCCCTTACCCCTCCCTTTTCTCAAGATGCAATTTTGGAGATTTCGGGCTTTCTTGTGATCCTTGCCAAGTTTCTTTGTTTTCTCTTGTAGCTGTCATCATCATCTTTTGATATATTGTGCTTCAACCTTGGAGATTTGGAGATCTTTTTCACCCTTGCATGCTTAGGTCCTTTGTTGTAATTTTGTCACCATTTTCTTCACCAAGATCTTGTGTAGGTTCAGCATTATCATCAAGAGCCTTGTCTCTCCTTCCATTCCTTTGTTTTTCATCTACAGTCTTCATTTCAGTCCATCCATTTTTTTCCAACCTCTAGATCAAGCCCAATCGCCATAAACCATGTCTAGTCATCATCGACCTAGCTTATTTTTTTATCTTCTCTTTCATTCAAATCCCTAGTCATCATCTCTCTTTTTCCACACCCCTCTTAGCCCTCAAATCTTTTCATTTTGCTATCTCACTTATCTCATTTTATTCTACCATCCCTAGTCATTGCGCGACTCAAATAGGTTGACATCGACCAATTGAAATATTCATTGCATTCACCTTCATATTTCATAATTTTCTTGCATCCTTTTCTATTAGATCCAGCTTATATCTCTTGTATGTTCCTATATTTCATCTCAAATTTCATCATCAACTTCAAATCTACCTCTAAGGCCTCCAGATCTACATTTTTATGTCATTGTTTTAGTTGATCAGCTCTAGTCGCCATCAATTGGGCCCTTGCAGTCTTTCAAGTCATTGTCGACCTATACAGTTTGATTTAATTTTCTTAGATCAGATCTACATTTTATCACTTTTATTGATTTTCATTTTCATTATTTCGATTATTCATTCTACTACATCTACATCTAATTTATCAATATTTTATCTTATCTTTATCAAAATGTGGGTTGACATCCATCCTAGGAATTTTTCACTTCTTGGGACTACATTGTCAGAAACCCATCCATCTATCTACTAATCCATTTTTTCATGTTGATCTTTCTTGATTTTGAGTCACCTAGCTCACTTGCAGGAGGATCTTTCATTTGTGCACTTGTATCCATCATCATTCCATCCAAAGGTACCATAAACCCTCTCATACTTGGTGTTACTTGTTTTTTTTATTACTATTTCACTAATCTGGAACAGAATGAGGAAATTTGTTCAACATTCTAGCATGCCCAGTGGGACCCACCCTTCTTTGGTGAGTCTTTTATTTTTTTCTTTCATTTCCATTTTCTTCTATCTATCTTCTACTAACCTCACAAGTAGGTGGAGCTTTGTTTTTTTCTTACGTTGGATTATTTTGTTTGGATTTGATTTTCTTTGCTTTTGCTTTCTTTAAAAATTTAAATAAAATAAAAGGAAAAGCGTTATCCAAGTATTCCTTGTTTTTTTTTTCCCATCTTTTTTTTTTCATTACATATCTTATCTTTTTCATTTCTACACATTTCATTTTTGGATCTAAAAATAACCCTCATACTTTCTTATAAATCTAGTCTAACTAGGGGGTTTAACTCATTGCATACACTTTATCACACACATCCCAAAACACACATTAAAATACACATCTCAAAATTTCCTCCTAGATGGAACTATTGGGATTTCATCACCCAATAGGAAATTTGTCCATGGTGTTCTATCCACGTTAACAAAAAAATTTTTGACTATGGTATATTGGTTAAGCACCCACTCCCTTATCACTATGGGACCATGAAGTGAGGGGGTAGGCCCCAATACCAAGCCTTGTACTAGTAGTCATCAAAATTTGGGCCTCACATACCTTCGGTATATCGAGGACTCCATCCAAAACTACCTGAAACCATCCATAGATTTCCATTTCCTAGGTTCCCTTTAAGCCCATTTTTCATTTCTTTTTCACATCATCTAATAATCAAGATAATCAAAAATTTTGTGTGACTTTCTTGTAATAATTAAAAATCAGCATAGCATTTTGTATTATTTCTTGTTTCATGCCCATCATTACACATCCCAAGAAAATAAAATGGAACAAAACATGTCTTCTAACACTATTCCTACATCTACCATGGTTTCCCAACAAACCTCCATCCTTCTATCATTTCCTCCACCCCTTTGGTTACCTCTTCTACAATTACCCAACCAATGGTTCCCATTTCCTCTCTCCAAGAGTCTCACACCATCCAACCTAGTACCCATGTCAAAACTAATCCCTTTCTTCATCATCATTCTATTCCATCTAGACTAGAAACACCCCCATCCACTACCTCTATCGAAGCTTTGGGGCCTCCTATCATCCCTCGTGGGTGTGTGAATTCTAAGAGCTTCTTAATGCTAATCTGGTTTCTCTTCATGACTATCTCCTTTGTAAGACTACCAACCTCCCCATTGATGGACCTCCTTTGCAAAAAATTATGCCTACCATTCCAATCCCAAATCCATGCAAGTCCTTACATCACAACTTGTCATGTTCTTCCTAGAGCTATGAATGAACTTGTTATGGCACAACGTGAGCTTGATCCTCACCCATCTCCTTCCACAATCCTCATGCTCACCAAACCACTCAATTGGTGATGCCCATTCCCCTAATTTTCCTCGTATTAACACCACTATCACCTCTTCTATCCCCATCACCTCATCATCCACTACAGTCACTTGTGTCCCTATCCAATCATCATAAGATTCTCACTTTTCCTCCTACATCCAAACAACATAATTCAATTTTTCCTCTTATCTCCACTTCCCATATTCATGCCAATGTAATCACTTCACAACCTCATCCATTTGAATCAACTCAAACCCACCAACCTCCTCCTCGAGGTGCCTTTCATTATATACTTCCCAACCAATCCACTCAAGTATCTCAACCACCTATTACTTACATCCCAACTCATCATATACCACATCAATCAAATATCCCCATCTCTCAACATCCAACTCAATCTCACCAATCTTATCACATCCCATTCCTCAACAACAACCTTTATCTCAACCCATTCAATCGCAACCCTCAATTACATTCCCCCTTATCAACCACTTCCTCCAACACCTACACATCCTCAAACATATCAACCTTATCAACAACCTAATCCATCCACCTCATATGCATCACAATATCATCCTTCAACTTCTCAATCCCATCCATCAAATGATCCCATGCAAGCATTATTGAGTAGAATGGCTAATCTTGAAGCCACTACTTTGGGGTCCAAAACCACATTCTCATATGATCAAATTTGCAATGAACCCATCAACCCCTCGGTTCTAGTTAAGCCTTATCCTCCTCATTGGGAACTTCCAAAATTCTCTAAATTCAATAGTAAGGAGGATCCCCAACAACATCTTCATGCCTTTAGGCACATGCTACTTAATTTCCCATGATCAGACCTTATGCTTCACACCTTCCCCATGTCATTGGTCGGTCCCACCTTAGATTGGTATAATGGCATTCCCAACATTCATTATTCTCCTTCACCTAACTTGTGTAATTGTTCCTAGAACACTTCTCAATCAATATTGCAGTGTAAGATCACTATCACAGACCTCTATGCCATTCGACAAGTATGATGATGAGTCTATCACATATTTCATCACATGATGGCATGGCATCATCAACCAACTATCATTCTCCCTTCCACAACTAAGCTTATTGAACTCTTCTCATGTTCTTGTGTGAATCATATATCCTCTACTCTTCAAATCCAATCATTTCAAACCTTTGAAGAGGCATTTACCATGGCTCACAAACTTGAACTTCATGCACCCTTGAGCAAGGCCATCTCAAACTTTGATCAAATAAACCCAAGTCTAATTCACTAAATCCTCCACATATGGTGAAAATATAAGAATACCACTAATGCCATCATGGTTAAATCATCATCTACATCCACTTCTCACATGGAGCCTCCACAAAGAGCTCTAGACCATTGCCTCCTAACTATACCCCTCTTAGGGAATCTTATAGTGCAATATTTGACAAGTTAATGGTGGTCAATCTCATTCAATTCCTCCCATTTGACCTTTTGATGAATCATGACCCAAACTAACATGGTACCATGAGGAACATTATTGTAAGTATCATCAAGGTCCATGGCCATGACATTGAGAAGTGTCACACTTTTAAATACCTTGTCAAAAACTTATAGACTCTGGTGACCTTCAAGTGGAAAATCCTAATGCACCACCCAATCAACCCTTATATGTTTTCAAACAACCATTCCCCAATCATCCACCAACAAATCAAACTCCACCCCCCACATCTCAAGCACCTAACACTCACACAATCAACACCTTAAATCAAGAACCCACATCATTACCTATATCCACCACCACATTATCTACTACATCTACCTCTATTTTATACATTTCTCCCACATCTACAACTTCATCAATATCCACACCTATCACATCTACACCAATCATATCTACACCAATTACATCTACAACTATCACACCCACATCGATCTCCATATCATCTATCTCATTTACTCCCCATCTATCTATATCTACCGCATCTCCACCTATTACATCTAGTCCTTCACCAACACCCACTCTAACACCTATTCCTACATCTATACCCATCTCCACATCAACCACATCTATCATGGTGGCCATTCCTATTTCCACATCTATACCACCTCTTGAATCATCTACTACACAGACATCAAACATAACAACAAGTGATGATATTCATACCCCATCTATAAAACCAATCACCCCCACATCAACAAATCTGAAACCCACACAATCTACAACTCCTCTTGATCTCATCAAGCACATCATTCAAAACCACTTCCACCTACAATATCCTCATCTATGACACAATCCACATCATCTAGTTTGCTTCTACAGACCCTCCAGTTGAAATATTCATCATTCCTACCAAAGGTAAATCCTCACAACCAAAGACTAAGAACCTTGGCATGCCCATCCAAAAATCTCTCACACATCCACACAAAAATTTGGAGCTCACTCCTCCCAAGACCTCCCTAAGCAATCTAATGTCACATCATCACTCTTAGGAGCATCTCCATCCATTTTAGGGCCAGGCCCTTCATCTAAGACCCCATTATCAACAAATCCAAATCAAAATCATCTAATCCTTCTTCCAAATCCAATCCCCCTTTAAAATCATCCACATCCCCAATTGTCAAATCAGAATCCAAGTCACCTAAGTCACCAATCATCAAAACTGAAACTAAGACACAATCATCTTCTTCTTCTTCAAAGTCCAAGGTAGAATCAAAGGCTCCCATAAATCCTCATCAAAAATAAATTATCCCTTCTACCTTCATCCACCATCCTCAAATCCACTCCACCTATGGCCTCTACTTCAAAAACTACCATTGGTCCCTACACATAAATCTTCCAACGCTTACTCCAAGCATCCATTATCACCCTTCCCCCATTAAGTATTTTGATTCATGTGTCCCTAATCCTTCATGGTTTGATTCTAATATTATTTGTGCATACCATCATGCACTAGTCATGATACTGAGCATTGTAAGGCTCTCCAAACTATTATTCATAATCTTATCGAAAAGATGATCTTCTCGTTGAAGGGGATCACCCTCTTCCATCAACCAATCTTGCTTCTTCATCCCAACATTCATCCACCAAGACCTCTAAATCTCCTCATTCATCCAAGAATTTTTTTCCATCCCTCCTCCAACCATGACCTCTCCCAAAGAAGGTCCTCCTCTCTTTATCAATGTTGTTCAGATCACCACCCATTCTCACCCCCATGAATTCCAATCACCTACTCAATCAAAATCAAAATTCATCATCACCACTCCCTCTAGTGAGCCTACTCACCCTCTTCTTCATCAAAACCTAAGGTGTCTATCTTAGCTTCCCCTCATCCTCTACTTTTTATTGAATAGAGTGTTATGAAACAACTTCATCAGGCCCCAGATTAAGATGTCACTTTATGAGCTCATCCAAAGCTCCCCATATCATAAGAAAGCTCTCATTGAAATCTCTTAAACATATTCTACTCCTAATAATGAGGCTCAACCCTTTGCATCTCTTGTTGAGAACTTTGCTTCTTCCACCTCCATATCCTTTGACAATACTACAAAATTCCCAACATATCACCCTAAAGAGCATGACCTTCCTCTTTTCATCATTGTGTGTATCAATGATACCTTTCATTTTCATTCTATGATAAAAATGGAGCTAGTATAAACATCATCTCATCTCACACCTTTGATCATCTCAAGCTCCCTAATTCTATTGTTTCCCAATCACTCATGGTTCTTTGCATGCATTTAATGATGTTATTGCCCCTACTTTGGGCACAATTATTCTTCTTATCCATGTTGGTGAAAAACTCCTCCATGAATTCTTCTATATCATAGAAGGGAGTTCTAATACAATATCCTCCTTGGATGACCATGGATTCATGTCATGCATTGCATTCCTTCCACCCTCCATCGATGCATCAAATATGAACATGAGGGAAAATCCTAACTCTCCCCGTAGACATTCCTCCATTCAAGGCATGTCACATGACTTATCATCCTAATGATGTGCTCATTCCCACACAAAATTCTTCTAAAGCATCCACTAGCTCATCTATCTCTGTGTCCAAGCTTCCCAATGATGACTCTATAGACAAAGTGATGGATTGGATCATACTGGGGAGTATCATCTTCTCATGCTTAATGCTCTTCCCACGCCTCATAGACTCGGTAGACCCGATAAAGCACCAATGTATCAACCTATCATATCATTCCCTTTGGTCCACCTCATCTTCATACCAATTTCATCTATGGTGGCATTGATCACCCTTCCTCTCACATTGACACTCAACCACACACCAAACTATACACCAATGGCTTTGAATTTATTTACAAGAAATCCTTTTCTTACACTTATCTTCATCATTGTACCTAGAAAGGATTTGGAATGGGGCATTATGAACAAGGCATGCATGACCTCATCATTGATCAATCTCACAAACCCCATGAAAATTTGGGTTGGGCTATAAAAGAACAATCTACCAACCCTCTCCCACCATCTTTAGCTCTCATGGACATTGATCCCCCATCTTCTCCATCCCACAAGGTTATGGATGCAGATGATACATTTCCATCTCCTCTAGATTTTTTTAATCTCCACCATCACTTTGGGACCACTTGACTTATCAGTGTGAAAATGAAATTCAGTCCCTCCCTCTTCAATTTCCTAATATGGTAGAAGAATATTCTCCTACCATTGACATTCTTCAATGCACCGATGATGATTCCATCCTTTTTACATGGGGGAAGAATATTCTTATCTTCATAATACCTTACCACTAGACACATCCACCCTTCTTAATGAATCCACCATCAACATCAACATAGGGACTCCACAAGAGCCCCACATTCTCAAAGTGGGTCAATCCCTTGATCCTCATGAGCTTGAATCTTTCACCGCATTCCTTTCTTAACATAGCCAAGCCTTCACATGGTCATACTCCGACATGTCAAGGGTCTCGATCCCTCCATTTTTGTCCATAACATCATTACCTTTCCTAATGCTAAGTCGGTTAAGCAGAAGCTTCACCGCATGCACCCTCAAGTTTCCCTCCTTGTCAAAGAGGAGTTACAACACCTTCTTTTAGATAATTTCATCATCCTTATCAACTATCCAAATGGGTTTCAATATCATACCCATTTTCAAAGCCTCTAGAAAGCTTTGTATATGTACTAAATTTCAAGATTTAAACCTCACTTTCCCTAAAGATGATTTTCCTCTTCCTAACATTGATCAACTCATGGACCTTACCATAGGCCATGAGATGTTTTCTCTTATGGATGGATTTTTGGATACAATCAAATCCTCATCATGCTAGAAGACCAACATAAGACCTCTTTCATCACTCCTTGGGGACTTTTTACTATCATGTTATGCCCTTTGGTTTGAAAAATGTTGAGCCACCTATCATGAGCCATGACTTACATCTTTCATGATCTCATCCACAAGACTATAGAGGACTATGTCGATGACCTTTTGGGTAAATCTAAGCATCAACGTGACCACCTTACCATCCTTGAAATCCTTTTTGAGTGCTTATCCACTTCTTCCTCCATCTCAATCCAACTAAGTGTGTGTTTGGAGTGCTAATTGGTAAAATCCTTGGCTTTATCATTTCTATCAGGGGTATTGAAGTTGACCCCACAAAATCAAATCCATCCTTGAGATGCCTCCTCCTTTTAATCTAAATCAGCTTCACAATATTCAAGGTCAACTTCAATCAGTTCATCATTTCATCTCACAAACTCTCAAACCATTTTCTAACCCTTTCATCATCTCCTTCACAAAGATATCAACTTCAAATGGGATGATAACTTCCAAAAATCCTTTGATGATCTCAAGAATTATCTCTTATCCCCACCTATGTGCTTACCCTCCATGTGAGGGGGAGCCTTTCTATCTCTATGTTTACCTTTGATCATGCTCTAGGTGCCATGTTGCACATCACGATGAGAAAGGAAGGGAGCATGTCATGTATTACATCAGTTTCACACCCTTCATGATTATGAGACTCACTACACTAAAGCTGAAAATATGTGTTGTGCTCTTTTCTTCACCACCTCTAAGCTTCGTCATTATCTTCTTAATCACAAAGACTTACATCATCACTAGATTTCATCTTCTCAAGACCATGCATTCTAATCCTTATCATAGTGATCACATCACTCAATGGCTCATTCTCATGATTGAGTTTTTGACCTAGAGTTCATCTCTCATAAATCAATCAAGGGCCAAGCTATCATAGATCAATTAGTTGATACCCCTCTTCTTGATAATCACCTTCCTCACGAGAATTTCCAAATGAATCTATCAATACCATTGATCAATATTTTTCTCCTCTCAAAATGACACTCTTATTTGATGGTTCTAAGTGTAGAAAAGGGAGGCGTTGACATCATCATCATTCCTCCTTGGGATAACTCCCATCCCCATCACTTATAATTAATTTTGAATTCATAAACAATATGGCAGGTATGAATCCTCATCTTAGGTCTTCAAACCACTATCTTACTTGGTGTCCAAATCCTTGATATCTATGGGGATTCTCAACTCATCATTAATCAAGTAAAACGGAATATATCAATGTAAAAATGAGGTCCTCTAAAAGTATAAGGACATTGTCGAATTCCTTCTAGAGCGTTTGATTTATATACTTTTCAAACCATCCTCGATCATCTAATTATTTTACAAACATATGGCTTCCTCACATCTCTTATCCCTTATTCTATGGAAGATTCTAAACTCTTTTCATTGTTCATCGTATTGATGAACCAACTCATCTTATTGAGCTCTCGATGTCAATCTTGTTGAATCTAATTCTTCTGATCTTTAGTATTCTCAAATATTTGAATATTTTCTCAATCCATCATTCCCTCCGCCCTATCTAAAAATGGTAGAGGTCCTTTCTTCAATGTGCTAACCACTATGTCATCCTTAGCGGCATCCTCTATAAACATGGCTTTGATGATATCTTGCTTCATTTATTTAAGTCTTACAAATCAATCTACTTTATCCAAGAAGTCCATGATGGTATCTATGGTGGAAATTTTAGTGGGTTGGTTATCACCAAATTGTCCTTTCGTATGGTTTATTATTGGCCCTCTCTCAATCAATACTGATGTGATTTTGTTAAGAAATGTGTCAAGTGCTAGTAGCATTCAAATCTTATTTGCATCCTAGTCAAGCCTTACATCTAACTCGGACCTTTGGCCTTTTCACAATGGGGAATCAACCTCATTGGCCTCATCAATTTGTGTTCTTCTCAATGTCATCATTCCATCATCACCGTTATTGATTATTTCACTAAATGGGTGGAATCCATTCCACTCACATCAACTAAAGATAACTAAATCATTAATTTCATCTATCAGGATATCATTTTCCACTTTAACATCCCTCACAAAATCATCACGATAAAATAGAAATTTCTTGAAAACAAATATCTTAAGAAATTGTATGATTCTTTCAATATTAATCTTAGCTTCTCTTCTCCATATTATCCTCAAGCTAACGATCAAGCTAAAGCCGCTAAAAAAATCCTTCATGTTATTCTTACCAAGACTATTGATAAATCAGTCATAATTGGAATCTTCATATCCCCTTCACTCTTTGGGCTTATCGGACTAGCATCCACACCTCTACGGGTGCTACTCCTTTCTCTCTCATCTACGACTCTGAATTCGTTCTTCCTCTTGAAGTTCAAATCCCATCCCTATGTCATTATCTTCATGAATTCATCTCTCGATGAATATTAACACCAAGAGCATATAGCACGGCTTGATTTGCTAGATGAACATCACCTTCTTGCTCTTCAACATCATCATATCTACTAAAATTTCATCAAACATGCTTATAATAAACATATCAAGGAACACAAATTTAACATCAATGACCTTGTCCTTAAATAAAATCATAACATCACTACTCTAAAAAGGAGCCAATGTGTGATTAAATAAAATTTGTTTATTTAAGTATAAAATATTTCCTAATCTAAGTCAAATATTTCCTAATCTAAGCTTGTATCAGTTGTAATAAATATGTATGCAATGAAATAGATCTAATCGAATTAAATTAATAAATTAAGATTCAAAACCCTAAGTGAAAAGAGGAGATAAAATGACTTAGTTTTTTCGCAATCAAATCTAGATTATGCCACAGTGATAGATTGATAAAGAAGCCTAGAAAATTGTGTAACCACATGATCTTCTTGGAATGGGGTGCCTAAGATAGGTCGAGGCACATGTGGGCACTATACACTAGTTTTTGGTGCCTCTGTCTACCCAAAACCTTAGAAAACATCCTTCAGAGGGTCACGAGATGTTCATTGTCCTTTACTCTTTGTCATTAGTGTGTCACACCAAGTTGGCCAATGTCGTTGATAACCTACAATAAATATTTCACCTGTAAAACCCTCAAAAGCGCATCAAATCCCAAAAAGAAAAGAATGAAAATGAAGGTTCATAGTGTCCTCGCTTGTTAAATAAGTGATCTTACAACTGATTGTTGCACTACATTTCAGACCCAATGTAGTTTTATGTGTGTGTGTACATAATTATGTCTTAGGTGTCTCTTGTGTGTGTTTCACTTGAAGTGAGTAATAACTAGATGTGGAAGATGTAAGTAGATGTTTGTGTGGAATAAAATGAAATTCCCTCCTATGAAGTGTATGTAAAATAATGTAGTCCCTTTCCCTTATGTGGATGCTAGATGGATGCTTGAATGCTCTTGTTAATTCCTTTGGATGTAACCTTAGGTGGTGATATCTAATGCTTAGTGCTTAGTCCTTTATTATTACCACATAAATTTATATTGATATGACTCCCTTACTTGAATTTTGTAACTAACCCCAAAAATTCGACTACCAAAAAGATAATTTTTCCAAATAGCTAGAAAGGACCCAAAATATGTGAATAAAGTACAAAGATGTCGGGGTGCCCGGAGGGGATGGGGCGCCGTACTGGCATCATAGTTGGCGTTGGTGTCTAGGATGAGAAACGTTGGAGTATGAAAAGGAAGACTAAGCAAGTAAGAGTGTAAGACCAAAATTGATAATAGAAAGCAAAGAAAGGTGGCCAAAGACATGGGTTAGTTAGTACTTTTCTTAGAAATCATATGAATAGTAGTATGTGATCAGGTCTACATAGATACCCAAAGTGCATGATTTTTGTCTATATTTTCCCCCACTTTGTGTTTTTAAGTGAAATATTGATAATATAAATTAGATAGAAGATGAGTACCTAATAACAATGTAGATCAATGGTGAAAATGTGTCGAGAGACAAGAAAAAGTGTGGAGTGATAAAAAGGTGAAGCGTGGAATCTAAGGATGAGGAAGTGTAAAAGTGATGATAATGACCCTAAGGCGAGAGCATATGTGTCGATGTCGTGATTCTTTATGTTGTTGATGTCGATTAGTGTTGATGTGTTGTTGATCCGATGATGATGTGATTACCACTTCCCATAAGGATGGACTGCAAAAGAGAAGAACGAACAAGTAGCCAAATACATGTGTATATTCTCAAAACATGTAAAAATTATGTAAGAGAGTATGTAAAATGTAAAAAGGAACATGTGCTCCTGATCCATGATGAGTAAAAAGTGTAGAAAGGATCTTATATATGATGTAGAAGAACGATTTTTTTGGGTGATCTCACACCACGATTACATTACTACAAGTTTTTGGGCAATCTCATGCCAAGAAATGAAAGAAGTGTAGGGATAAAAGTCTAGTTTCATTTTCCAACCTTTAACTACTTCCCATAATGTAGAACACCACTGGATATGGTGTGTAAACATTTGATCCATTTCGAATAGTTTCAATCTAACGCAAAATTATAAAATGCTTTGTAGTGCATGCATGTCATGTGCTAAGGACTATGTGCCCTATAAAAAATTTTGTGTGAAGTTCTGAGAAGTTTGATGAACTAACAATTATTTTTTAACTTCCCCATAGTCACGAGGCATCCGGGGAAGGGTCAAGGGCACCCATGCGCTACTTGTCATCGTTTGGGTGTTGATGTTTGTGTTGTGATAATGACCCAAGTCTTATTCTCGATCCATGTTTGAGACTAATGACTGTGTTGTATTGGTATTGTGTTGTGTCGAACTATGATAGTAGACTGTTGTATGGGGTGACTGATTCACTCAATATATGTCCCCTTCGTTTTGGGTGCATGCATCATTGAGGAGTATGCGGCCCAAATGAGAACCGATCATTGTACTAAAACTGATGCCCTACAAGGGGAGAGTGTGTTTGGTATAAACCAAGGCACATGTAAACAAAGTGGGTGGAAATTAGTGTTATTACAAGCAAAGGAAAACATGCGTGTAGAAGACAATATATAAGATAAGAAAAAAATTGAGTAAACTAAGACACAAGAAGACAAAGCAAACCAAAAAAGTGGGTTTCAAACATGAGACACCTTTCATGGTGTCATAAGAAAAATGAGGCTGAGATGGTTGTACGTAGACAATGTGTACACAAGACAAATGGTAAATCCCACAAACAATGGCAGATAAAGAACATGCAATGTAACACACAACCATGGTATAAAATAGACCTACAAGACAAATGATGCACATGAAGCACCCATTGCCGTGTTTGAAAGCTAGAAATTATGTCAAATATTATATAATTTGATATAGTAATGTGTTATGAAAAATGAAACAATAAGCACATGTATTGTATGAAAGTGGATTCCTCCGAGAGTCATTGTGGGAATGGTATGAGGTATTTCACCAAACATCCATGTTGTGTGTGGGATATTTGTGTAAATTTTGCTATCATAACTAGAAAATTAAGTGAACACGCATGTGTGTCGATAAATATAATGACATACAAGATATCTAACTAGCATGTGTAATAAAGTGTACATGTAAAAGCATAAGAAATAATAAATGTGACCAAGATATGTAGTATGTTATGGAGTGATATGGACTAGAATGCACAGATATGTTATGGAGTGATGGACCTGGAATGCAATGTGAATGATAGATAGAGCATCGTGCTCCCCAAGTGAGTGTGAATGAGTATACATGTGATGAGGTTCATTTATAAATCCCCACTCAACAATCCAGAATGAACCATAAAATAAGAGTGCATCATCGGGAAATGGTCTGCATGTGTGCGTTAGAAACATATGGTCATCAAAGCATAAAGTGTAGAGAGTGTGTGAATCAATGAGTGTGTTTAGGTTCATTTTATATCATAACAACCCTCATCATTTGAGTATGAACCACATAATTAGAGTGCGTCATAGAAAGGTGCAATGGGCCTAGTGGGACTAGAAGTAGATGTGAGGAAGATATAGTGTGAATGTACATAGTGAATAAGATGCAAAGTGTGTAGTAGATGTTGTGAGAGAATATGTCATGTGTGAAATGTGTAGTGTGTAATGTGTATAGTATGTGCTATATGTTGTGATAAATAGGTTTGAATAACACATGATATGTGTAGTGTGCAAAGCAGTGCAATGTGCATTCATTTCAAGTAACATCGCAGTGTGTGTAATTAGAGTGTCTGTATGCAATGTGCGGTGTGCATTGTGTGCAGAGTGTGCGGTGTGCATTGTGCATTGTGCAGTTGTGTGTGTGTATGTTCATGTGTGTAGTGTGTAGTGTGTGTGTGTGTGTAGTGTGTAGTGTGTAGTGTGTAGTGTGTAGTGTGTAGTGTGTAGTGTGTAGTGTGTAGTGTGTAGTGTGTAGTGTGTAGTGTGTAGTGTGTAGTGTGTAGTGTGTAGTGTGTAGTGTGTAGTGTGTAGTGTGTAGTGTGTAGTGTGTAGTGTGTAGTGTGTAGTGTGTAGTGTGTAGTGTGTAGTGTAGTGTGTAGTGTGTAGTGTGTAGTGTTAAAACCAAAGCACAAGAGTGCATCATCGGGAATGATGATACAAATGTATCAAGATGTGTATGATGAATGTAGAATACTAGATGTGATGTGTGTAAGATTTATGACATCGATAATGTGAGGTGTAAGTGTGATGCCCATCAAGTGTGTGTTGATGAGTGTGTTATTTGATGAATGATGTTTGGAATAGATAGATAGGTGAGGTGTGAAGATGATGAAGTATAATGGATAGTGTATAGTTGATGTGATAATTGATGAAAGATTGTATTGTATGCGGGAATAGCGATAGATGGTAATAGATGTATGTATGTATGTATGTATGGGTGATTATGTAATAGATAGATATGTCAATGAAGCATGTAATGCAAATATGAAACAGGGTTCTTATTATACGAGATCCCTCAACAATCATGTAAGAACTATAAGAACACAAGTGTGTCATCAGGAAATGACGATATCAGAATGTATCTAGATGATGATGTATGTGAGATACTAGATGTAATGTAGTAGTGGAGATGTAAGACAACTGATAGTGTTAGGGGAGAAGCATGATGCCCCCAAGTGTATGATGAGCATAAAATGGATCAAGTAACATCATCTAGGATATCATCATTTTCATGGTCAAATCTGAATGGAGATGCGTCAGAAACCTGGTAAGAAATTGTGTCAGGTTAATCAATAGAGAGCCATTGAGGCGTAAATTATACATCCCCATGGTGTATTCTTTGTCAGTGAAAGGTGGTAATGGACATCCATGTGCATACCAATGAGTAAGGTTTTGTGAATAGCCAAGGAATGAGTCATTGCAAATGAAAATGCGACCAAATTGCATGGGGAATGACATATTAATATGATCAAGGTCTAGTGTGCCCCCAATATAATCAAGCTAATATTGTTCGAGTGTAATTGGATAAGTACGAGGAACTCACACAAGAAATAATGTGAGATGAAAGAAGTGAAGACCATAAGAAGCATTAATTTGGATGAATCCATGATAAAGATGATGATCATGAGGTGGAGGAAATGTGTTGTCCATTGTAAACTGAGTTGATTTAATTTTTCATGTGTGCATATAGTATCAAAACAAGTAGGGTCAAATGGAATGTGTTCCCAATAAGATTCATTTATGAACAATTGTACATGTAACATGTAATGGAGGACGTGTTAATTTTTTATCATGAGAAGATGAAGTAGGTAGAATGACGTCCAATTTTCGGACATGCCCTCGATAAATTACCATACCATTGTATAAGAAGGAGGGGTAATGATGTGTATGGGATAGTGTCTAACATGTAAATAACACCTTCAAGTGGTGATAAGTAGTCTAAGAATCCATGGGTTTTGGGTCATTAGTGGTGTCAAATGTTGGAGTAGGAAGTGTAGTGTTTGGATCGCAGCTATACTATTTAAATGGGTGACGATCATTGGGAATTGTGTATTTTATTCCCTTGTGTAGAAACTTAACACATTGATGCATTGTAGAAGGTATTGCTTACATGGTGTGAAGCTAGGGTCTACCAAGTAAGAAATTATAATGAATCGGGAATTCAATGATGAAGAAGACCATTGGAAGCATTTTTGGCATGATAGTGATAGGAAAAGTGATATGAAATATGCATGGGTGAATAGAAGTAACATATTTACGAAGAGAAACGGATGAGGTATTAACATCGGCATAAGAAAAGTTGAGTTTTTTAATGAATGATAGAATGCAAAGGATGAGCTTAGACCCATTAACAAAAATATCTCATTTAACACCCGCATTGTTGATGCAAATCATGATTTATAAAGGTGTATCATTTTCAAACACAACAAGATCAGCAAGAGTATTAGATGGAAAATCGATGTGATGAGAAAATGCATCTACGAATGTTTTATAGACCACATCTGGATATATATCAAACATAACACAAGTGGTGATGATTTTATCTCTTAATTCAAGGTTGATGAGTGACAAATCATGAATATAAATATCCATGATAAGAAGATCCTAAGAAATATGCAAACTAAAATGCAGATCCTAGGTGTGCCAAAGTTTGGGTTCACCAAAATTATTAAAAAAATGTTTATTTAAGAATAAAATATTACTTAATCTAAGCATGTATCAGTTGTAATAAACATGTATGCAATGAAATAGATCTAACCCAAGAAAATTAAGAAATTAAGATTCAAAACCCTAAGCGCAAAGAGGAGATAAAATGACTTAGTTGTTTCACAATAAAATCTAGACTATCTCATGCAGTGACAAACTGATGAATAGGAATGTAGAAGTGTCTCACAGAGCCTGAATATTATGTAGCCACACGATCTGTCCCGGGACTGGGCACCCATGATAAGTCGGGGGCACTGCGGCACCGTATACTAGTTTTGGGCGCCTATATCTTCCCAAAACCTCATGTGTGTAAGAATTAGTTAGCTATGCAAGTAAAATTGAAACTAACACCTAGTAGCCTCAATACAATGCTAAACTAAAATCTATGCACCATCATGCTTAGAGCTTAAACAAGACTAATCTACCAACATCTTTGCATTAGAACATGAATAAACATCCAAACTAATATGCTAAGCAATTAATCTCTATCTCTATTGAATGTTAATCAATGAAATGAACCTATTTAGATCCTTAGCAATCAAAGGGGTTGATTGTATGTTTGAATCCCAAGGTTTCAAGAATGGATTCTTATCAATCCATGGCTACAAGACCACTTGAAATATCTCCATATGACTTCAAAATTGGATGGATGAATGCAAGAAATGAAGATAGCTAGCTCCTTTAATGGAAGAATTCTCTAAGATGATAAAATGGCTATAGTCTAGGCTCTATGCTCATTTTGGTGTAAGTAGAAAGGTAGAAGGAGGGCTCCTTATATAGCCCAGTTATATAGCCCAGTGGAAAAAAGAATATTTGCATCCCTTTACAAGTGGGATAATAGCAAGGTTGAGTTAGTTGGGGATGACTATGGTTGAAAGGGGGTGAGTCAACCTTAGGAGATTTTAGTTTTTCCTTTAGTGACTCATGGGGTTTGATGTGATTTATTAATTAACCAAAGTGATTAATTAATAGGTGAGCAAGCTTATAGAATATTTTTATAAGAATAATTAGTATGATTTATGGGATAAGAAGGATTTAATCAAATAAATGGCACTTGTTGATCTACTAGAATAGGAAACTTAATTAATTAAGAATAATTAATTAATTCAGGTAGAAAGGGGTTTAATTAATAGAAGGTCGTTAATTATCATCTTTGTTAGATAGAAGGGTCAATTAACTAGTGTAATGTAGTTAATTAACGACGATAGAAGAGAAAATGTGTGATATTGACGATATATGTTATCAATTTGTGGGAAAATATATAATTAGTGCAATTTAAGAATTTAAATTTCTCGGTTCAAATTATAGGTGTCAACACCTCCTTCTGAGGGTCACGATATGTTTATTTTCCTTCACTCTTTGTCACTAGTGTGCCACACTAATTTTTTTGATGTCACCGATAATATCCAATAAATATTTCACCGTAAAAACCTCAAAAGTGTATCAAATTCCAAAAAGAAAAGAATTCAAATGAGGGTTCGTATTTTCCTTGGCTATCAAAAAAGTGATCTTAAAACTGAGCATTACACTACATTTCAGACCATTGTATTTCTATATGTGTGTGTGGTAAATTATGTCCTAGGTAACTCTTGTGTGTGTCGCACTTGTAGCAAAAATAATACCTAGATGTAGAAGATGTAAGTAGATGTGTGCATGGAATAGAAACGAACTTCCTCCTATAAAGTGTATGCAGAATAATTTAGTTCATTGCCCTTGTGTGGATGTTAGATGGATGCTTGAATGGTGATAGCTAATTCTTGGTGCTTGGTCCTTTATTATTACCACATAACTTTATATTTATATGACTCCCTTGCTTGAATTTCATAATTAACCCCGAAAGGGACGACTACCAAAAATATAAGATAACCAAACAGCTAGAAAGGACCCAAAATATATGAACAAAGTACAAAGAGGTCGGGGGTGCCCAGAGGGGATGGGGGCGTCCGGTGTTGGCATCCTACCTAGGCGTTGGTGTCCATGATGAGAAATTTTAGAGTATGAAAAGGAAAACTAGGAAGGTAAGAGCGTAAGACCAAAAGTGATAATAAAGGCAAAGAAATGTGGCCAGAGACATGGGTTGATTATTACTTTTCTTACATAGAAATTATATGAATAGTATTATATGATCATGACTAGATAGATACCAAAAATGCGTGATTTTATATCTACGCGTGGAAATTTTTCTCCCAACCGGATCGGACCTTATATTATCACACATAAGTGTGGGTCCGGATCCTATCATTTTGCTTCTCTTGATGGTAAATTGGAAACATAACCTTTTAATGCATTGCATTTTCGCCCTTCTATTATTAACATATTTACCAACGAGAACTTAGTCATCTCGTGGTCATACATCCATCATTATCCTCTTCCATGTTTCACCATAATGATTTGGAATTATGTAGTCTACCATCACTTTTCTATCTATGACCTTGAATATGGGCACCATGGCTCTACTCATAACATATTCCTTAAGGAAAATTTCCTCCTTTTAGGTGGGAACCCCGCAATCATTACATCCATCTCCTTATCTACCTATTGGAACCACGCTGATGGTAGTATCACTTGTACATTCTTCACCCCCTCCTAAGTGGTCTACCTAGTTATCCTAGCTCTTCTATAAGAAGTCTAAATTTTTGGATGCTCATCTTAAAAACCATCTTATCAAAAGAAAACAAGCTCCTCCCTTGAAGGACAGTTATTCATAAATATAAAATTTCAAAAGCATAGACTGATCCCTCAAAGGATAGTTATCATGCATATCTTATCCTACCATTTACAAAAGTAAAATCCAAAAGCAAAAGTAAAATGTATACCACTCCCTTGAAGGATGGCTACTATCTCATATCCATGGCAATGAAGGCTTCCTACATTGATCATCCTTCTATATATTTAAAATAAAAATCATAAATTTCAAAAGAAAGCATCCTAAGAAATCTTCCCGCATCGATCAACTTTCTCATCCATAGAAAACTTCCCACATTGATCAGTTTGCACCATATTTCTTAGAGTTGGGGCATAGAACTAGGGACCTCCACCTAAGAAGGACCTCTTTTTAGCATACAAGTTATATATAAACCCTTTTTCGTGTCGACATTAGGTTCATAAGCTCACTTTCCATATCTTCCTTATGATCCTTGGAATAACTAACAATCGATGGTTATGTGTTAACACCTACTATTGACTACAAGTGCATTGCCTTGATTGGATATTTTTCTTGTTTACCTCTAATCTGGTTCAAATCATCATTTCACCATGCACTCCTTACTATGATGGAGTTTCATTCATCTCCTTTTGGTCACTTTCTATGAAGTCAAATCCATTTTTTCCAATTTTTCTATTTCTCTCAGACCATCTCATCCACACAATTATGTATATACTTCTAAACCCATTGTACATTTCCCATTAACATCTACTATCTATATATAACATATCACATCATTGGTATCCATTTTAATCATGTCTAATAACTATTTATCTATTTATAGTCACATTTATTTTATATATATATATATACATACATACATACATATATATCCATCTATAAATCATCACATCACATCCATATTCTATTCTAAAAATCAAATTCAAAATCATCATACAACATCAACATCTCATAAAATCAAATCCATATAATATCTAATTCTAACATCAACATAACATCATCAAAACCATAAATCAATACACATAATACATGATAAATCAAAATAAAATTCATATATATATATATATATATATATATATATATCTTGACATGGATGTATAGATTTATTTGGATTATATATATATATATATATATATATATATATATAAAATCCAAATAAATCTATACATCCATGTCAAGATGCTAAGGACCTATCTCAAAGCTAATACATCATCAAAATATGTAAACTATACATCTGATAATCTCAAATCCTTCTCCCATAGGGCAGGTACATGTTCCTCTCTCTCAACCTCATCTCCTCCATCATGTCCTGGATCTCGTTATGGTTGTGCCACGCTCATTGTGCTCCTAGATGGCATCAATCATACTATGCCCCGTGCTCCCGCTACTCTACAAGATACGCTCTGTATCTTTGGACTTGTGGCAGCCTCGACATCACAATTTTCTCATAATAGTGCACCTCGGATATAATTCCCTATACTACTCCAAAGTGACTTTCCTTAGTGGATCCATCTAACCAATTTCCTATGATTTTTTCAGTGCACCACTCTCTCGACTCTGCAGCTAGTATAGGACCAAGGTCTCCATATCTAGATCTCTAGGCCTCCTTATGCCTCCTATACCTATCTCATTCTTGCATCACCAAGTCCCTCTCCCGGTGTAATGCTATGACCTCCTATCACATCACCTATCTCTCTCTGGCATGTCACCTCCCTCTCCCGGTAGGTTGTGTTGTTCTTTATGTGTAAGTGGTCCATCTCCATTACTTCCCCTCCATCTCCATCCTCATCATCTCCGTGTGTTGTATCCTCCTCGCCTTTGGATCCTCCTCATCTACTCCCCTTGGCCCTCTCCTCCACCATCCAGACTACCATATCATCTTCATCCAATCAAGAAAATTTCTCTAACCCTAACATCATCATCCTCATCACATGGATATCTAGTCTCCTCTAGTGGGTCCTCTATCACAATACTAGGAAGATCTCTCTATGTCTCATCCCGTCTCTATCCGATCGACTCTCTGGGTACTACGTCTAGACTATTCCAAACTACCACTTAACTCAATCAAACTATACGGCCTCTATCATCTTAGGCCACCGCCTCTTACACCCATCTCATCTACCTCATCACAATCAACTCTACATCTATCCTTGGCCATGCAGATAATTGTGGTATGGTTGTCACCTCACATGTTCCACATCTACCTCTGTCATTCTATCAATATACCACTCCGATCTTCTCTCTCCTGTTTCCATGAGACTAATTATCTCTTCATCTCAAGAATCTAGTAGATATCTCGATGTGATCCCCATGACCCATGAGATCCATGTTGTCCTGATCACTACAATATGCTCATATGCCCAGCAATGGAGTAGGAACCCCACATCCAACCCTGTCCTCCTCCTCTCAACATACATACACAACTCATGGTATATCTGGGCCAATAGTGTTACTCCAAACGAAAACACCACTCTATGATTTACAATGTCTCGTAGCTACACTGTCAATGTCCATAGAAATATCACACCCCCAGAACTGGTAGTAAATAGCTAGAAATAGCCATCATCACCAAGCATATCAATCTTCTCCTAGCCACCCCATGCTCATATTGTGTCTCTATATGAAATTCCCCAGATGTGAATGTAATATGTGGGGCATCGACTCAAACAATTTTGTCAATATCCCCAATATTCTATCAAATTTGTTATAGATCATATAAGCTCCCCATGTATCATTAGCCTCGGGATGTGATATACATCCTCAAGAGTCACGGTCATCTCTCTCATCCTAAACAAAAATGTGCATGTGCGTACATCCCATCTCTCTATTAAAGTAATCATAAATCCAACATCTCGTGGATTCTTCTAGTAATAAAGGAATCCACCTAATGCACTACGGCCAAGTGGACCCACTTTGCATATGTCACATCTCCTCTAATATGATCATACAAAGTGGACACTTTTTCTCAAAGATATAACATGTACCTAGCCTAAAAATCCAATTAAACAAGAAAACATTAGACTCCTCATCATCAAATATCCAAAACTTGCATATCCTAGCACTATTCGATGTTAACCCAAATTGGGTCGACGCCTCTTGACTTAGGTTAATGCCTTATCAAGCCCGGTCAATAAGGACCTTACTCAATCACCAAGAACCACCCCTTGCCCGACCCCAAAATTTCAAAAATGTAAACAAATACATAAAACAACAAAATTCTTAATAACAAGGCTAAGTTTTGGAACTTGCCATCTTGCGAGTCCTTTGGCACTTTCTCGCTACTCCATCGGCCTCCATCTCACTCACAATCTCAACTCTCTTTTCTCCTCAAAGCTCTTAATTTTCACTTCACACAGTGAAAATGAGCTTATTCAGATGACCCAAGGGCTTATATAGCCCACTAAATCTAGTCACCATCGACCCCCTTGGGTCACCATCACTTCATCTTTAGTCATCTCCGACCCTACATAGTCATTGTCAACCCAACTATGCATTTTTATTAATGTGCTTCTTCTCTCCTCTCGATCAATCCTTCCTTTCAAATTATATTTTATTCCACTTTTACCTTGTGTGGTTTTATACCATGTCTTTGTTTGTCCCACACTTTTTATCTATCTCACTTCATTATCCATCTCATCTTTGTGGCCATCTTCATGTTCCCATTTGGGTCCGTTAGGTTGTGGAGCATGTTTTCATGTGAGAAAGTGTTGAATATTATACACTAAGAGTACTATACACTTTCCACAGTTGTCTCGTTGGGGTTTGGGGCTGGGTCGGGCCCCAGCGGGGTTCGGGGTGGCATCCCCGAGAAAAAAAATTGACCTCGAAAAATGTGCCCAATATATTAAGAAACATGATTTTCTCATATGGGTGGGATTTTTGACCCATAGGTTTATGGGATGGTTTTGTCCCATGGTTTTGATACCCATGGTATTGTAAAACTTCTTAAGCAGTTGTCAACTTATGTGGTTTTGTGCATATGGTAGGGTTTGATCTAACATTGCAGATGTGTCCAATTCGGGTGTGAATTCTAGAGTTTGTTGAGCATAGCTCCAAACAGATCTGGCTATTGTATTGAGAGAGTGGTGGCTTGTAATAAAATATGAGCAAACTGGTTCTTTGTGGATGTAGCCCAAATTGGGTGAACCGCGTTAAATAATGTCTCTTTGTGTTGTGTTATTTTTATTCTAGACTTTTATTTGAGAGCCGTAATATTTTCTACATATTAGTTTCTACTTTGTTGCAATGTTGTGAGGGATTGTTCTCGCATATTTTATCCCTTATTTCCTAATAGGGGCACATTATTCTTCCCCTTTTTGTCCCACCCCAAATTCCTCTTTTTGATTTCTTCTATCGGTAAGATATTCACATTCGATTTTCCCACCCGTATATTTTTTGTCGTGACCCTTGTCTTGACCATTTTCACATTTATTTGTGCATAGTTGTTTTATGTTGACTGTAAGTCCCATGTCTTGCACATTCATTTTAGAGGATTCCCTTTTATTCCCTCCATTTTCAATAGTTTTTTCCGACTCATAGGTTTGTAATTTGTTCCCTTTCGTAGTGATTCTAAATCACTGTCATATTTTTATTTAGTTTTTAGTTTTTTTAATCCTCGATCGGGATATTTTATTTCATCTTCTTTTCTAATCCTTTACATCCTTCATCATCTACCTCTTTCAAACTTGTGATCAAATTCCTTCATATCATCGACCCCTAGTTTGAAGGGGAGCACCTTCATCATTCATCTTTTCATCTCCTCTTTTTTTTCTCATGGCTTTCCTAATGCAAACCACTCAAAAAATGGGGCAAATGTAGACACCAACTTTTAGTATCACAACCCTCACCCCATATTTGTTATCCATTGTATTTATGCATATACCTCTCTTCCCTTTCAAATTCCCTTCTTCCCTCCTAAATTCAATTTATCCCACTTATCATTATTATTCCTCCTTAATCATCCCTAATCATGTTTAGTTAATTCTAAACACCCATTTAATTTATTTCCTCTTCTTAAATCTTATATTTTATCCTTTCTAGGCCATCATTTAATAATTTCACCTCTCCATGGCCTTTATTTAATAATTTTCACTCTTCACCTACCCATTTACTCATCCTAAGAAACACTAACTCATCCTCACCCTTATAAGCCCTAATCCCACCTCATATGGGCTCTTTTCCTCGATCTCATCACCTTTCCTCTTCCCAAATGGACAGGTCCCCACAATCGAAGGCAACCCATCTAGGTCACCATCAACCTTATAAATCCACCCTTACCCCTCCTTTTCTTTAGATGCGCTTTGGATAATTCGGTCATTTTCCGATTTTGCCATCATTTTATGTTTTTCTTGTAGCTTCCATCATCACTTTGGATATCTTGTGCTTCAACATTATATATTTGGAGATATTTTTCACCCTTTCATGCTTAGGTACTTTGTTTTAATTTTTTCACCATTTTATTCATCAAGATCTTGTGTAGATTCATCTATCATCAAGAGCCCATTCTCTGCCTTCCTATCCTTCATTTTTCATTTTCAGTCTTCATTTCATTCTATCCGTTTTTAGCCAACCCTAGATCATCCCCAATCATCATTGACTCTATCTCGGTCATCATTTACCTAGCTTCCATTTTTTCATCTTCTCTATCATTCATATCCCTAGTCATCATCTCTCTCGATTTCACACCCCTTAGGCCTCATAACTTGTCATTTTGTTATCTCTTTTATCTTAGATTTTTCTTCTAGCCTCCAGTCACCACCGATTTATTTAGGTCACCATCAATGGATTAATCTTCATTGCATTCACCTTCATATTTCATAATTTTCTTACATCCTTTCTATTAGATCTAGTTGCAAATCTCTTACGAGTTTCAAGTATTTCATCTTAGTGCATCGTTAGCTCCGGATCTACGCCTCAAAGGCCTCCGGATCTACATTTTCTATCATTATTTTAGTTTATCAGCTCCAGTCATCATCAATTAGGCCTTAAATTCTTCGGTCACCATCGATCTACACAAGTTTGGTTTGATTTTATTAGATTCAATCTACATTTTTTCATCTTTTATTGTATTTCAATTTCTATTATTTTTCACATTCTACTACATCCAATTTATCAATATTTTATCTTATATTTATCAAAATGTGGGTTGACATCCATCCTATGAATTTTTCACTTCTCGGGACTGACATTGTTAGGAAACCCTCCCATCTATCTACTAATCCATTGTTTGTGTTGAGTTTTCTTGATTCGTAGTTCATATATGTTACTCGCAAAGAGGAAATTTCATTTACACTGTATCTATCATCATTCCATCCACATGTACCATAAACCCTCTCATACTTGGTGTTACTTGTTTCTTCTATTACTATTTCACTAATCTAGAATAGGAAAGAGGAAATTTGTTCAAAAATTTGACTTGATTAAGTGCATATCTAGTGAATTGCACTCTAACTAACATCTCTTATAGCTATAGAATAAGATTCTTAAAATAGATTTTTTTTCACATAAATAAAAATACATGAAAAACCTAACTCAAAATAATATCTTAAAAATGATAAACATAACTAAAACTAATTCTAATAGTAATTAATTAGGTGCCCATATTGACATCATACTCAACATTCCCTCATTGATGCAAAGCACACAAATACCTATCATTTCCTTATGTTTTCTATGAACTTGTTGCAATAATCCCTTTATAAAAAATATTAACAAGATCTTAAATTATCACATACTTATATAAAAAAATTATAATTAACCAATTATTTGGTAAATGATGTTTTAATTCAATATGTTTGGTTCTAGCATGGAAAATTAGATTCTTAGATAAATGTATTACCCCATTGTTATCACAAGAAAATTGTACATCCTTAAGTTAATTCCCTTTAAAATAAAATAAGATTATTCTTAACCAAATTCTTTGTGTTCAAGATAAGTTAATGGCTTCATGTTCATCTACAAGAAGGATATAAAGCAACTATAGCTCTTTCTTCTTTAATTACCACAAAACTAACCCACCTCCCAATGTGAAATAGTAACTTGAAGTAGACATCCTATCATCAAGAGAATATCCCCAATATGAATTTATGCATTTAAATAGACATAATGATATTTTTGGTGGAAAATTAATGCCATGATTATAAGTACCTCTTACATATCTAAAAATTATTTTCACTACTTGCAAATGCTTTAGCGATCGATTATCCATCAATATCTCTAGAAACTAGTGAAGCCCAATAGATTTTAACTTTAGTTGTGTAGACCCACTTGATTCCAATGGCATATTTATCATCTAAAGGTTGAATAAGATTCCATGTATCATTCCTCTCAATTGAATCCATCTCAATTTTCATAGCATCAACCCACTCTTTCCTTTGACTAGCTTCTACATAACTTCTAGGTTCACTAGCCATATATGACAATGCAAACATAGTATTTTAATAATAAGAATCATAAAACAAAATATATTCTTAATTTTTTATCTTTTTTATCCTCATATCATAATATGATCCAACATTTTTTTCTATATGTGGACTCAACAAACACTTATTATTACTTGGTGTGTATATAGATAGATATCTAGGGTCATGGGAAGAGATAGTATTGTTTCTTGTTGAACTAGAAACCTATGTAGGAATTTTTAAGCCCTCAAAATATTCTTCAATATGTTTCCCCCTTCACTCATGACCCTTTTAGAAATCTGATCATGATCAACATACATCTCATTTTCAAAAAAATTACAATCCCTAAAACAATTGTATATTTACTAGTAGGATTATAAAACTTGTATGTATTTCTTTCATCACTATATTTTGTAAAGTGTGATTCAAAATATAAGGATGTAATTTTATTCTATATATCTCACCCTTACCTTCACTTTTGGTAATTTTCATGTTTCCCTTTCCTTCGACTTGATGGGATTTCCATCTCCCAATTGTACTTGGATTATGAAGGAACCATCTAACTTGTTGAAACTATCTTTCTAACTTTTTATGCAATTTTAGAAACATGAATCAAGAAATCATATATTTGTTCCATCCTTTAAATCTATATTACATGAAATATAATAATTCAATTCATCTTGAACCTCACTTTGTTCATCTTGGAATTACTTCTTATTACCCTCTATATTAGCTTGATTCTTTTCTAACAATATCGTGCAATCTTTTATAAAGTCCTAATTTGTTGTAATAATGCCAAATTAAAAATATATTTCCTTTACTTATAAATTTATCTTGATACTTCCCATTTGAATCACTTTCCTTGGTCGTAATTTCCTCTTTTGAAGTATGTTTTGAATCTCCTACATATAGTCTCATTTTATCCTCATGGGACAAGATAGAACCCACTAATTCATCAAAACTTATAGTGTTCATATCCTTACACTCCTCAAGAGTGATCACAAAGATGCAATCGTCTTTATGTCAAAGATCTTAAAATTTTACTTACTATAAACATGTCTTCTATATTTTGTCTATAAAACCCTCATTTTATGTACTAAATCATTTATATTTATAAAATATTCTCCAACTCCTCCATTATATGATATTATCAAATTATCCAAATTCTTTTTAAAAGTTTTATTTTTTTCTTATATTACCCACCATAACCTTGATATGAAGTCTCCAAGGTATGTCATGCCTCATGGAAATTTTTACCTCCAAAATTTCTAGGATAAACATTAGGTCTATAACACTTTGGAGATAAAAGAAAGCTTGTGCATTAGCCTTTTCTTCTTCCTTTTTTTCTCTCTTATGATATTGAAACAAAGTATTCCAATATGTAGGTGGAATGTATCCATTGATATATTTTTCCCAAACTCCCTTCTAAACAATAATATTCTTCAATTGATCTCTCCAATACTTAAAGTTGTCTCCTTTGAAGATGTGGATATTAATAAAATCATAATTCTCGAAGCCGTGATTCTTTTCGCTAATGTATTGAAAACCATTTTGAACCTTTCTTGAATGAGGATTTGATACCAAGTGAAGGTTTTTATATGGATGGAGTTCAAATCAGTTATGAAATATCATGTAAATGAAGTTATTAATCATCCAACCTTGCCTAGAATTACACGTAATTAATCTAGTATTGTTATAAGTGAGGTTGATGGAAAAATATACACCGAATAACTTCAAGTAATGAATCCAAATATTTCTAGTTATTTATAAATATATTTAAATAAAATTGTAGATAAAATTAGTTCAAAAGGTATCCCCGAGTTGGAAAAAAATTCCCACTACTAGACTTATTCAATTAATAAAAAGTAATGTTATATGAGCTATTACAATCGAACTTGTCTATAGTTTCATGAAAATTTAAAGACTAATGATAATGTCTACAAATCTTAATTTAACTAAATATGATTAAAAAAATAATTAGTATGACAAGTATCATCAACAAAATAAGATACAACGATATGAAAAGAAGTCATTATTAGTTTTAGTGACACATGCACAACCATCATGCACACTAGTCAAACTAAGCACCCCAAACTCTCCTAAAAATAGAAATAGCCTAAAATAATAATTAGTTCAGTCATAAATACTTATAAATAGTTTATTGCCTCTCGAGGATGAATGGATAATGATTTCACCTCAAGTAAGTGCACATATAGTGAACCGCATTCTAATTGGCACTTCCAACTATAAAATAGGATATGTTTAAATATATATTATCATCACATAAATAAAAATATATATGAAAAAATAACACAAATAAATCTCCAAAAATGATAAGCACAACTAAAACTAATTCTAACAATAATTAATTAGGTTCCCATATTGACATCATACTCAACATGTGGGATACATCATATTATTGGGGACAAAAAAGCCAACACACCCAATCAAAAAAATTATCTCGTCATCGTAGAAGAGGAAATGCCAAGAAATATTTACAAAATTTGAAATTTGAAAATAGAAAATACTTTAGATCAAAATAACATGATATATTAAGAATAAATTTCAACACACATTATAATATTTTAGAAAATTCAAAAACTTTAAATATTATTATTAAAATATATGTGGGATACATGGGATCATTGGGGACAAAAACCCTAACCACATACTCACTAAAAAAAATACTCGGTCCTTATAGAAGCGAACCCAAATAAAGAGTGATTGAATGCATCACAATGCCCTAAATATGGTTACAATGCACTCTAGGATCCTAAATATTTTGTGTCCACTATGGCATAATTTCATGAGTCATACCAAAGAGGATTCAAATATATTAAAATAATTTCCTAAAGCTGAGAATTATTGAAGATTAAAAGCCTTCACACTTTATTTCTCCATTAGGTCAATTGGTATGAACACCCAAAGACAACTTTGTGCTCTTCAAAATTGCATGTAGCTATATTATCTAACATCGGGGGACTTAGAGAAATATTTTCTAAATGTGAGAAAATTCATTAATAATAATTCGTTGGCATGGAGGTAGGTAGCCAAATTTCATACATGGTTTATTTTTTCCATACCCAACCAAGACACCTATTTGGAAGGCTTTCTAGAGGTAAGTGGAGGCAAACACATTTCACACTATAGGAATTTCCATAAAATTTTGAGACTTTTGAGTAATTATCTAGTGTTGGTGAAGAATATTTCCACTATAAGAAAAAATCATCACTAAATTTTTTTATCTCACTACCCAATAGAAGGTCATAAAAATCAAAAGGGAACCTAGTCTGGTTTTCTACTATGAATTGAAGGATACTTTTAAAAGAGAATGATAATGTAGAGAACATAATTTTAGGAAGAGTATGGTGGTTATGGCACATGAAATTAGTGGTGAGATTAAAAATATCAATGACCGTGTGTGGAAGGAAAGAAAAAGCGCGATATTTATTATGTGAAGTAGTATTAGCTTGGTGTACATATGATTTAAGTAATTCCTATTGGCATATAAGTAACAAAGAAAATAATCTGGTGTTCCAAAATTTCAACTCCTTTTCTTGAAGTATATTAAAGTGAGGAATATTAAGGAATTAAAAAATAATTATGATGCAAATATTCATCTCAAAACACCTCAACTTAACGTTTAAGTTTCGTTATGATTAAAGATCATAAAGCATTTCAAAGTTGAGTTTGATCAATGATTAAAAATCTCAAAAGACATTAAATCATACTTATTACACCGCTAAACGTATAAGAGTCGATGCATGTAAATGGGGGCAAAAGGGAGTCTTAAGTGGACCCTTTTTCTAAAAATAAAAAACTTTAAATTGTATGAGTTATTTGAGATAGTTACACTCAAAATTTGAAGATGTTATAAGAACATGAATTGTAGCATTTTGAGTCTAGTTTCTAAACTATTTTTTTTTTAAAGGGTCAAGTGTAAGTGGGTTGAAAATATAATATTTCAATAGGTGTTCCTATTTCTGTTAAAAAAACATAGTGGACAATCAATCGTGCCCCGCCCCCATTTTTATAACTATTTAGTATTTTTGAAAACCCTTTGGTAGAAAGATAGATAGGAGCATCTAGTTTGGGATATAACTTTTTAATATTTTTTAGAGTATTTATTTTTTTATGATTTTTCAAGTACAAGATTTTAAAAATAAAAATTAATGGATAGTCAACCATGCCACCCCCCCGCCCCCACTAACTACCTCAAAAAAAATCAAAAATTAGACCAAAAAATTGAATATGTATACATTAGTCCTAGTTTGGGATTGTATAGTTTTTTTAATTTGGAGAAGTGAAACAAAAGATACATGACAAAAGATAAGCATTTACAATCACTAAAAATAGAGTTATAAAAGACATAGTTTGAAATAAATATAAATGGAAATCTTACAATAGTCCAAAAAAATATTAAAAAGTATATATTTAGAAAGATAATATTTTTATTAACATTGTACGCAAATTTGTAAGAAAGATTGCAATCATTTTTGTAGGATTTATCATGGTAAAAGGTGAGTTTTTGACATTTTTTGTCAAAAACACGTAGGTTGTTGTGTTGTAACAAGTCCAAGGCTCAGTTTGGGAAACCAAAGCAATTCCAAGCCTAGAAAATCTTGGTTTGTGTGCATAATTAAAGGAACATGTACACACTATAACCCCCTATGTGTTCCTTTGTGTATGGGTAATATATGTGTATGTGGAAGCCTTATATAGACAAAATAAATGTTTAAGTATAATAAATTAAAAAAAATATACTTTAAATTTATTTTAGTAAATATAAGAAATTAGGGTCACTCTGCATTTTATGGAACTAGTCTCACAACTCCAAGAGTCACGATTTATGAGATAGTTTTTATAATCTAATTTGGTTAAGACATAGGTATTTTTTTAGATTTCAGCATTTAATCTAAATATTTTAGGGTTTAAATTCTACAATCAATATCTATTTTGGGAATGAATAGTGGATTGTTTACTAATATTTTTAGGAGTGTTAGATGTGTCAAAATTATATTTTACAAACCTCACAACTCTCAAAGGAAAAACTACTCAAATATATGGACTCATGAAATGTCTTATAATACATAACAAATCAAAACACATGTACATGTTTTTATTAATTTGAAAATCCTTGATGACATCTACAAATAATACTCCCATTATTGGGATTGTTACAAAAATCAAAAAATCATAAAGCTATTACAATGGTGTTTCTTCATGACCCTTGAAAATTTTCACTTGTTCCATGTGACTCATCTCGTCTCTACTCCTTGTCACTCTAGCCCCTCAAATGGTAAACTCAAATCACTTCATACACACATTGTGTTATTTCACTTTTGTAATCAATGTGCATTATACAATTCAACTATTGCATAAAGTATTCGTGAAAGCCATGCATAATCATCACCATCACCCAACTTTTTTTTGCACAAGTTCTTTTCTCCATTATCCTTCTAACCATCCTTGTGTGTTTCGGGAATCTTCAAGTAAATTATAAATCATATGAGGGTGATTATTGGATATAATTAAAGGATTTTGAAGAAATTTAGGAAAAATAGGAAATAAAATCTCTTTCAGGATCCATATGTTCAACAACAGGGTATTCAAGGTGTAGGGAATGAGAGCTTCAAAGGTGAATGTTGTCTTATATGGAAGATTTTGGGAGTTCGTGACTAAGTTAAGAGGAAAAAAATATGCATCAAAAATATATTGGAATCCTCTACAAGGGAGAAATATAAAATTTTATCTAAGGCTTAAGTATTTCTTGATATATTTCAAACTTCTTCAGCTGCCCCTCTTAGTTTAAGAAGGAATAAGCCAAAAAAATTTGAGTTTTAGGAAGAAATGAATTTCAGTGAATGTTTCATTGATCTCTAAATTTTATTTTATGTCAAAATAATATAATATTTGACCCAGAATTATTTTCCTAAGCTCTTGTGGTGAAAAATTCAAACTTGGTGTCTAAAAATAGACATCGAAGGAGAATTTGGCTTTCCAAATCGGGAAACAGTCATATACATTGGACACTATTATGTTCCTTTTATCCCCTAGGGAATAAGGGGAGCATGATGGACACTAAAGTTTGACCTCATCCTTCTCCCCAAGTTTCACTTTGGACATCCAGTGTCCTAGGTGTCCCCACTCTCCCTTATGTCCCTATGGTGCAAAGGGGACAAGAGGGACCTCATCCGATTGTGGAAGAAGGGATTTATCTTGTTTGAAGAAATTAATGAAAATGGACATCATGGGGATCACATTGTGAAAATGAATATATCAGGGTGTTAATGTGTATAAAATAAAATCACTTGGACAACAAGTGCAATCATGAGAATCATGAGGTCTGTGAAGGATCTGAAACATCATTGAAATTCAAGTCACCAAGGGAATGATCATCATGAGCATGATGATAAATTATAACCATGAGTGGTGGTGGAAGTCATTTCAAGATCACAAATGGTGCATATCTCTTGAGATTGTTTCTAAACACTTAATCAATGTTTGGTGATGTGCTCACATCTTGCAATTCAGGAGTGGATTTCACAATTTCTTTCAATGAATTTGGAGGTCAAGAACATGGATCTCACCCTAAAACATTCCTTCAAGTATCATTCAAGGATCAATCCTTCCATTTGGAGGAGGAAACCTATTTCCATGAGGATCAATCAAGAAAAGAGGTGTCTAGATAATATAAGCATGTTTCCACTCAGGTGACATCTTGGTTAGGGAAGTGAATTGTGAAGTTAAAAACATTTTTATCACTTAATTCATCACTTGAGGTGTTATAAATGTGCTTTCATTTAATGTTAACTCATTTTTTACCACTTTTTCATGACAAATGGACCCATGGAAGCCTTTTGGAGGTCTAATGTCCCCTTTTCCCTTTTTTCCAACAACAAGGGGACATGGGGACACAAAAATATGCTCCCCTATGGAGGAGAAGTTTTGTCACTCTAAAACACATCCTAGGGTGTTATGAAGGTGTTTTCAACTCATGTAATTTGGTACCATCCTCATGAGATCCTCACCCCTAGTAAACAATAGTCTATTTTTGAAAGTCCCCATTCCTAGAGGTACTCAAATTTTTCAAATCTCTACCTATGACTACTTACTAGAATCTCTTTGGATCATGCCTTATAAGAATGGTACGGACAAATTCATGATTATGGATGATTAGCGTTGAATTGTGACTCGTTGGGAAGGGAAGCCCTCTCGCCTTCCCAATTTTGGTATTAAATTGTATTTTGGTCTCGGTGTGTTTCTCATCTCAAAGGATGGGTTAACCAAAATACTCAATAATTATTCATTCAATATCCTACCTTCACCTATCTCAAGTTTGGCATGTTTTTAGTCTCACATTTCAATAGTCATTGTGTTTCCCGTGGAAGGATTGTCATGTTTGTATTGTGTGTGCAAGTTTTCAATCTCTCATAAAGTGTAATAGGGTCGAAAAGGAATAAAGTGTTTCATGGATAGGTTTAAGTGAAAGAGGCCATTCTTCATTGATCTCAATGGTCCATTCATCAAATGCTTCTCACTTCTTCTCTCAGTGTACCTTACAGGGCTACAAAAATTCATCATTCTAGGAGGCTTCTTCACTCATATAATGAAAAATTTCAAATAATTTAGTTACAGTCCATAAAACCAAAAACACATTATAGTATCACATTTGATTTACTATGTATGATGTTATTAAACCAACTAATCCTCAAATATCATCACATCATCATAATTAAGTTCACATGACTCAATTAGGATAAACTACTTCTTTCATTGAGCCAATGTGTGGATGATTTTAGGAATAATTTAAGCATGTATCCTATATTATTCCTTAAAGAAAGTTTGAACATAATGGCGGAGTCAAGATATGGAGATCATCAACACACTCCTTAAGTATCGCATTTCACTCACTTTCCTAAATATGAGTGGAAACATTCTAATATCAATGAAACAACACATTATAAGATCAATGGAATAACTTTTAAGACTTGATTTTGACTAAATCTAAACATTTAGGCCCATTTTTTTTGGAACCGAAAGGGGCAATGGACCTAGAAAACCCGTTGTTGAGAATATTGTCATTAAATGAGGAAACCTTTCTTAAATATTCCTAAATTACCTCCAACACTTCAAATATTCACTGACATCACCTCCAGATGCTTGATATATTTCTTGAACTCTCCTAAAGGGTGTTTGATTGGCTCCAAAATGGCCAAAATAACTAGGATGAAAATTGAAAATTTTGAAGCATAACAACTAATCCCTTAATTGAAAATTAGGCTTCTCAATCACTTGTGCATCCTTCCTCTAGCCAACCTACCCTCAGTTCAACCTTTAACCCATCTTAGATAAAATTCCTAAGAATATCATTCAGTGTGTTTCAAAGTGTGTAGGAATAGTTTATAAGGTGATTAATCAACTCATTCAGTTTTGATAAGAGAGTACTTCCTCCAGAGGCTTAAGAAGGCCATTTTGGCCATTATGTAGAAAATTAAACACCCTTCGGAAGTGTTCAGGAAAATATAAATCACCTGAGGGTGATTTAAGAGATAATTGAAATTTTCTAAGGAAATTTAGCAACTTTAAGTAAATTAAATCCCATTCAAGGGCAATTTTTTAAGACGGAGTTTTCATGTGCAGGGAATGAAAGCTAAAACGGTGAAATTTTAATTATCCAAGTGATTCCAAGAGTTCCACAAAGATTTAGGATGCAAAAATAGGCATTGGAAGTATATTAGAATAATCTATAAGGTACAATAATCAACATTGATTCAAGGCTCAAATAATTATTTAGGTACTTAAAGACTCTACAGTACCCCTCTTAGTTTAAAATGAATTAGGACCTAGTTTTTGAGTTTCAGGAAGAATTATATTTTTATAATAGTTTCATTGATCGTAAAATGTGATTTGCATTGTTTTAGTAAAGCATTTAGGTCAAGAACATGTAACTCATCCTCAATTTTCATTCAAGGATCCATCCCCTATCTAGAGGAGGAAACCCATTTCCATGAGGAGCAACTTGAGCAAAAAGGTGTCCAGGTACCATAAGCATGCTTCCAACCATGTGTCATCTTGGTCAATAAATTAAATTATGAAGGATTCATCATGTTAAAAGGTGAAATTTGGAGCTCAAGGAGTGACTTGATGATCATCATATCCTGACTCTATCATTGTACCCAAATCTCTCCAAGGAACAAGCCAAAATGAGCTAGTCATGCCACCGAGGTATCCAAGACCATCATGTGTGAAGTATTAAGGAATAATCTATCTCCATGAGATACATATGAGAAAAGACGTGTATGATAATCATGAATTTGATTCCATGAAAGGAGGATTTTAGATCCAGGAAAGGTGAGGGGATGATCTTCATATGGAGTACCTTGTTTCCAAGAATGAGCAATCATCTCAGTTCACTTGATGCCATTCACTTGGTAGTGTTCTTAAACACTCATTCAACACCTAGTAGTGTGATCACACCTCAAGGAGGAGGCACATTAGTATCAATTGTCTCTATCAATTGCACTTTGAATTGTCTTTGTGTGAACACTTAGTAATCATTGCATTTTTGTCCCTTCCCATAACTATCAATTGTCTATAGTGTCTATCACTACACTTCACACTATGTGCTTCATGTCTAAATGTTTCAAAGCACTTTGCTACATTTTTGGTACACACATTATACCATCATTACCCTATGATGCACTCTATTTCCATGATTCATAATCGACTACGAGGGTCTAAATTTGGAATGAACCTCACCTATTCTACATTTCATGCTCTATGATTCATGATACGTCTTTCTAGCATCTACTTTCACACCTATTTCCCGATGGTGTGCTCTTACTTTATGGATCATTTTTAAAGGTTGAGGGATATTTTATAAATGAACCTCATCTCATACATTTCCATTGGGGGCACAATGCCTCTACTATCTCCACACATTGCATATCATTCCATCCCACTCATACATTGCATTTGCATATCTTGGTTGCATCTAATTTTGCTAGTTTATTCTACTTACATGTTACACTTTGTTTTCCATGCTAGATAGATTCTTAGTATGTCATTATCTTTCTATATATACACATGTGTGTTCACTTGGTATTTTGTGGTGAATTCATATCTCTTATAGGTTCTTACACGACGCAATGATGTTTGACACTATATCCTTTTCTAGTCCCACCGAGGCTCCTAGGGGCATCTACCTTTATTACTCTCACACATTACATATTCTATTGTTTCATAATTTACTACTTATGCTTACTAACACTTACTTTTCATTGATATGTGCACACTTTGATATACTTTCTATATCTCTAACATGTTAACAGGTGCTTCATATGTAGAATTTTCTTTGCATGACTATATGTCACCATGGTTGTTTTCTAAATTTTGTTTACTTTTGCTTACCATTGTATGATATTGTTTGGCGGCTATGCCCTATGTCTTTTGTGATCATTGTATACTTTTGGCCACTTCATCCCTAATTTTCTTGTGACATTATGAGCAATGTCCCGATGTCTGAAACCTAATTTTCTTGGTCTCTCTTGCTTTCACACTTGATTGTTACATTGTCTTTTACTTGCATACTAAATTTATTTCACTAACACATGTTACTAGCCCACTTTGTTTGCATGTGCCTTGGTTTCTACCATGAACATCCCCTACCCCCTACATGGATCCATTTTTTATCCTTTGCACTCTTACATATTATGTGCCCACTTTCCTTTTTACACACTTTTACATACATATGCATAATTTACACAGATTTTTCATGTACATGACTTTGACTACTTTTCCACTCTTCTTTTGCAGGTCCATCATTAATACACAATAAGGAGAAACTTACTTCAACAAAAAAAGGTTCTAACACCACATCTTTACACATACACTTCACCCTTAGGGTCACACTTCCCTTCTCCTAGTCTCCGCGCTTCATTTCCAATCACTCCAAGATTCACTTGTCCACTCAAAGATGTTATTTGTCACATGCTCTATATGGATCACAAGGTACACATATTCTAACTACTTTATGTTATCAAGTATTCACTTAAAAGCATAAAGTAGGGGCAAATGTAGACACAAAATCATGCACTTGTGTACATTTCTAGGTCCTAAAAGTGTGGTCACTAAATCACAAACTTGGACTCAATATTTAGTCTCGGTCTCATATTATTATTCATATGGTTTTTGAGTGAAGAAAGTACTAATTAACCCATGTCCTTTGGCCATTTTATTTCACTTTCTATCATTATTGTCGACCTTCCACATGTACTTTCCCAATTTTTTTGTCATTTTGTGTTTTTCTACTTTTGACTAGGGTGCCCTAGCCTATGGACTAGGGTGCCTTAGACACCTGGTCCCATTTTGGGTGCCCTAATCCTCTTTACACATTGCTTCCATCTTTTGAGCACTTCTAGCCATTTGAAATTTCTATATTTTTAGTGGTCGGCCTTTTCGGGGTTAATTACAAAATTAGAATAAGAGAACCATATAAATATAAATTTATGAGACCATAATGAGGGACCAAGAACTAAGCACTTACTATCACCATCTATAGTTACATCCATCAAAGGCACTTAAAGATAAAATTGCATCCATCTAGCTCCATCACAAGGTACATAAGGTTGGTTCATATGCTTCACACTTCATAGGAGGGGAGTCTATTGTTTCCATGCACACATTTATTATATTATACATCTAGTTATTGCTCACTAATTCACAAAGTGTGACTAGCACAAGAGAAACCTAGGGCACGATTTTCACACACACGCATAGAACTACATCAGGTCTTAGATGTAGTTCGGTCTCGATTAGTAATTCCACCATTGTGTCACGAGACGAAGTCTAACAACGCCTTCATATGCATCTTTATTTTTTAAGGGTTTCATGCTTGTCTTGGGGTTTTTGCAACAGATGTATCTCCTTCATCTTTGGTTTACATCAACATCTAGTGTAGTTCGGTGAAGTTAGTACGATAGGAAGCAACTACATAGTGAACGTCCTCCGACACCTCAAAGGAGGGTTTCGGACATTATTTTACATTTCTAGACCTTAGTTGTTTGGGTAGCCTATATCTCAAACCAAGGCACTTTTATCGTAGATTTTGCACCCACTCTCGATCTTCACGTCTTAATCATTCTATAGAGCTCAAATATGTGCTTTTTTTAGGCTTTATGTATGGTCATTTCCTCCTCTCATTTGCTTGTTTCACACTATGACACAATCTCACACCTTCACAATCATCAGCTAAGGAATTCCTAACCCCTTTTACACATTAGGGTTTTACATTTCTATTTACTTAGTTGTTGATGGGTAACTTTATTTATTTTATTTAGCTATTACTTACTACTTTTCATAGCATTAGATTAAGCTTTGATTTCCCATTTTATCTGGAGATCATCTACGAACATCATGCTTTCGGAATTTTCCCAAACTCATTATAGGTCTAGTTATCTCTAAAAGATGAAGTCATGCACAAAAAGGGCCTCTTTAACCTCGTGGGTTTTAAGTCACATTTTGGGAGGTTTCCAAAGGAAGGTTTTAAGCTTTCACAATGGTATTTTTGGTGGCCTTTGTCGGTTCATGCTTTTTTTCCTGGAGTATCTGGAGATCATCTACGATGTCATGGGAATTTTGTACCTACTCTAAAAGATGAAGGTACTTTTTCCATATAAGCAAAGTAGTCACTTAAGTCATGAAGGGAAAATTAGAGGCACTTTTTTCCATAGAAGAGAAAGAGGCAGGGAATTTCTTACCTGCCTTGCAGGGTGAAAATTCCCATTATGAAATAAAAGAAAATCACTTAAGGCATTGATGGGAATTTCTTACCTGCCTTGTAGGGTAAAAAATCCCATTATGAAAGTCAAACAACTTAAGTGGATCATGGGATTTTTGGAGCTGCGGTGCAAGGTGAATAATCCCATTGGAAATTGACTTTTAAAAATAGAAATTAACCATGTCAAAAAGTGCGACCCCTTTTGGAATAGAAGGATAGCTTTAATTGCATTTATTAATTGTTTCTATTTCTAATTTTGGCACCCAAGCATGAGGAAAATTCAACACAGGATGAGAGGATAAAGGAAATTGGAAATAAAATTCTAAAATTAAATAAATTTAATTTATTTAATGTAGCCCTCTCTCATGCAAAAAAGTGCGACCCACCTAGAGGAGAAATAATACTTTTTAAAGTATTTATTGATGGAATTAATTCCTATTTTTGGCACATGAGGTCAAAGCATAGTGTGAAGTCAATGTAGACTGGAAGTAGAAAGCTAAAATTAAATAAATTTAATTTATTTAATGGCAGCCATGAGCATGCACAAAATAGGTGCCCAAATTGAAGAGAAAAGCATGATTTTTAATTAATTAATTGTCGGGAATAGGAAGGGCAATTATTAATTATAGAATGATGAAGGTTATATAAGCATGAGCTGCCATATTAATGGATTTATTAATTATTTAGCAAAGGAGTGCAGCCAAGGCAATTTTGGCGCCCAAAAAACAAGGAATTTTTCTCAAGAAAAGGTGTTTTCACTGCCGAAAAGCTTCAAAGTTTGGCGCCTAGGTTTGAAGGAGCTTGATTTAAGTCTGATTAATTTTCTGCATAGTATTACAGGTGCCCAGGTGAAGTTACAAATATTTATGCTTGCTTTGCATGCAAGCAAAGCCTCAAATTTTAGGGCAGTGGGCTTTATATGCATATTTTTATGATAAAAATCAAGTGTTCATGCTCCAGATTCCGTCTTTGTCTGAATTAATTGCAGGTATTCATTACAGGTGCTTATATAATTGAAAGGGAGCTTAAATCAATGTCCAATACATTGAATATATCTTCCGAATCTAAAGAAATTCCTAGATCTGCACCAATTGTAAAGAATTTTGGCGAATAAAAAGAAAAAGAGTTTCTCAGACAAAGATTGTTTTGGCCATGGCGAAGCATGATGAAAGAAAAGGATCAGCAGAATCATGCATAGCTTCCAGATTTAGATCCATCCAGATTCAGATCCAAATCCAAATTTCCATCCATAATTGCAAAGGCTTCATCCTCTTGTTTCGAATGCATCCCGTGAAGAATTCAGTGCATGGAGAATTCCTTCCAGGACCTTGTGCATGTTCTCTCAATCTTCCAGTTGAAGCCTTCATTGAATTTGCATTCACCCTAAATGCTTTCATAATTTTTAATTGCTCATATGCAATTAAAAATAAAAATGATGAGTTATTTACAAAAACATTGCACTTATGCATGTACTAGAGAAGAACTGCAAAAGCTTCAAGGATAAGAGGGAAGACAAGGCAAAGGCAACACCCATAAGTAAAATTCCAGATCCAGCCGCTTCCAGATCCAGCTTCTAGATCCAGTTTGGTGAGAATCAAGGGCAAAAGAATCAACTACATGCAGAATATGGAAAAAGAACAAAACTGGAAGTGTTGCAGCTTTCTTCTAATTTCTTTTCCTCTTTCTTCTTCTTTTCTCCGACAAAGTAATTGAGCGATCAATCAAATTATACAACTTAAGTGATTGATTTAAAAGCCATTACTTGAAGAAGTCAACTACTTGGAAATAGGTGGCAGACATGCAAAATAGAAGGTTCTATCTTCAGTTACAAATCATGCATGTCATGCAAAGAGGAATTCCAGGAGGGAGATTGTTAGTTGTTTCCTTGACAACTTCCACATGTGCCAGTTCACTAAAAGCTTCCTATTTGTAATTTCCCCTCTACATGCTATAAGTAGAGGAAGAACCTTCAGGTTAATGATCGAGAGAATTTGTAAGCAACATTCTTGTGTTCCAGACTTTGTGCTGAAACCCCTGATAGCTATTTGAAGCAAAGGAATAGAAAGGAGTAGATTTCGAAGAACTTTGTATCACAAAGTGCATTTTGTTTCTAACTTTTTGTCTCATATCTACTTATAGACTGTGTTATTTTAGATCTAGATCTGAATCTTCCTTTGCTTATAATTTTGTGTGTTAATATCTATTGGTTCCGTATATGTGCATGTAATCAACTCTGTAATCTATTGATTGGGTTGCACATCTTCCCTCTTTCTTTCCTGTGTTTATATTATTTCCTTCTTCATTAGATATTTCCTTTCTTTAACAAATTGTTTACTTGCTACAAAACTATATAGCTATGGTTCATGAGTTGCATGGTTAAAGTAATACCCCATATAGATACTAGCATATTTAATTGACAAATCTTACATGGGAGCCTCACCGGTAAATGAGGGAGATTTATCTCATGACTGCCTAGGTTTTTAGCTATGTAGAAAATCTAGCCAACAATTTTTGGCGACTCCACTGGGAACAACACAAATTAGCAGACCAAAGCTTTCTCAAGTTAGAAGCCACAGATCTAGTCTTTCACCAGGAAGAAGAGTGCAAACACATCCAGATCTGGATCATCTTCAGCATAATCCGATAGCTAGAATTATTCATCAAGTCTATTCTCAAAGAAGACGTGCTCCTTTCATGATGCAGAATCAGCCACTTGCCCCTATAACGCCTATTCCATGGGGTGCAGCCTTTGGACCTCTGAATCTGACTCCTCCTATGCATGATCTACCTAAAGGGATGAGAAAGAATTTTCCAAAATTCTTTGGAGATGGCAAGCAGAATCCAGATGACCACTTGGCTACATTTTTATATCCTATGGAGTGCTTGCAGTTGAACATGAAGATGTATCTCATGGACTCTTCATAGAGACTTTGCATGACTTGGCTGGAGAATGGTTCTACCGGCTAGCTCCTGGCACCATAACCAACTGGGCCACTATGAGAGATGCATTCCTGAAAAGATTCAAACTAGCTAAGATTCAGTACCTTGATAACTCACTCACTCAGTTAAAGGAGCCACATGAGCACATGTGGGATTTTATTACAAAATTCCAAAGATTACTTTAAAAATTCCAGCTTTTGGTTCTCTAATGAGAATCAAAAGGTATTCTTCATCAATGCTTTACTTCCTGAAGTAAGCTATCAACTACAAAGAGCACGTCTTGCTGATTTGTTAGCAGCTCAAAACATGGCGATTGAGATTGAAGACGACCTCATCATGGCTGGAAAGATAAAAGCAGCACTTCTAGAGCTGAAAGTTCATCTTTTGCTACTACATCTGATTCACTATTACAAAAGTTAGAAAATGAGATGTTGCAGATGAAGAAACAAATGGCTCAAATGGCTCAAGGAAACAACACTGCCCCTACTCGAATTTCAACAACAACCAAAACCACATTGCTGGTACCCAAACATTAGCAATTGAAGCTACTCCCAGAAACAATGTGGAGATGAATGAAGAAGACCAGGAAGCTAACACTGATCAGTTTGAGAATGATTATTTTGTAGGTCTTGCTGGTGACTCCAACATTAATTACCTGAACTACAAATTTGAACATGACGATGAGAAACTTCATAAAGATGATCATGGTCATACATATGTAGTATTTACAAGATCAAAAACTCACCAAGCTAAAGCATTAGCTGACGAACAAAGAAGGGGCATCCCTTTGCCTTCTTCCTTAGCTCTCATAAGTAAGCATGTGATTTCTTCATCTCAACCATAGAAAGTAGCTTAGGTATCTGAATCTATTCCTTCTTTTGACATTATTGATCATGTCAAGAAAACCAGAGTTCAAATGTCAAAAGCTGAATACTTGAGAGCCTTTCCTGAGCAGTTAAATAGGCTAGTCAAATATGTACAATCACTAGACAATCCAATACATCAAAAATTCCTTTTTCTAAGCCCAAAGATACTCCTCCCCAAACAACACTACAATTGTTAAACCCTCATTATCTTCGAAAAAGAGTAGAACCTTTCTATGTCTCCTTATTGCTTAATGGTTTCAAGTTAAGCAATTGTATTCTAGATTTGGGTGCTTCTGACAATGTCATGTCAGCTAAAGTTGCAGATGCTCTTGGGCTTACCTTGACAAAGACCATAAAAAGGTGTTATTCCATGGAGAGACAAGTCCCTTTAATCGGACAAATCAAAGATGCACAAGCTGTTCTAGCAGCTTTTCCTGACAAAAGATTAAAGATGACAATCCTAGTTGTAGATATTCATGTCTCCTACAGGATGTTGCTGAGTAGAAACTTCTGCAAAGAGCTGGGAGGAGAAGTAAAGATGGATTGGTCATGTGCTCATATTCCTATCAAAGGAATTAATCATAAGCTAGAGCTAGAAAATAAGTCCAAGTACAGTGACAAAATCTGAGGATCCTAGATCTCAAATTCTTTTTCAGGAATCTGACCGTGGGGTCTATTTCTTAGAAATGGATAAAGACATTCCAGAGTCAGAATTTCAACCAGAGCCAACACAAGAAGAGGAAAAATTTTGGACACTTTGGAGTTTAAAGGCACATGTTGTTCTTTTGGATCAGGAGCCGACGTTCTACTAATATCTCCAGATCATGAGATATTCCCATACTCCCACAAGTTGATGTTCGAGAACACCAATCATATGGCGGAGTATGAAGCATTTCTTCTAGGAATGGAGCAAGCTAAAAAGAAAGGAGTAAAACTCCTCAAAGCCCAAGGAGATGTTGAACTTCTAGTAAAGCAAGTTCGAGGGCAAAATCAAGTCAAAGAGATAAGCTGGAGCATTACAAAGATAGAGTATTTTCTACCACATTTGATTTTGTAGCCTTCTCTATTGACTTCATTCCAATAAATCAGAATTCCAAGGTAGATTCTTTTGCAGTCACGGCTGCACTATTGAATCTAAATAGACCACCATCCATATTAAGATAAGGAAACTATAAAGTGGAGATGGTCTACCACCCCAAAGTCCTAAACAAGTATGTCTGCATGTTGAAGGGAGTAAATCACCACCACGACAAATAGTCACAGGAAAAGTTTGATCCAGGTTATGATGATAGTAGTGGAGTAGTCCAACCAAAAGGTAACAAAATCCCCAAGGGTTTAGTTTCCTTAGTGAAGACTTTCAACAAGCATGATCAGTACCTGAAGAAGAACAAAGAATATGGTGATAGTTCTTCCTCATAAATGCAGCAAATAAATCTGGGAATGGAGCAAGTTGATGCAGAATTATCCACCACAGAGAGAAGAAAGGATGAGCCACCACCAGATGAAGTTGATAAGGACTTGCCCAAGATTTGACAAGAAGGCCAGAGAAAGGAAGTTTGAGATCAAAGACTAAGTACTCTGGTGGGACATGAGACATGAACCGAAGGGCATGCACGACAAATCTGATTCACTCTAGAAAGGGCCCTTCGTGATCAAAAGAGATGCCATGGAATGGATACTTTCTTCCTTGCCTACTAGGATGGAGTTGAATTGTCATTTCCTTTCAATGGGAAACACTTGAAGCTGTTCCGACATTAAAAAAACTAGGGTAAAACCTATATGTATATAAATAAAACTTTTTCATTTTCTTTTCTTTTCTTTTTCTTTTTGTGTTGTTTTTGTTTGCTTGACCCCAAGCCCAATAGACAAGACACAAAACCAGAGATGTTGGGATCTCATCTTTACCCTTTCATTTTGACAGAGGCAAAGATGTCCACAGATGGAGCCAACTGGTGTCCCAGATTTCACCCTGAAATTTGAGACTACCCCATGTAAAAAAATTATACTTTTAAAATAATGGGTCATTTTGTGTTTTAATTGCCAAAAAGTGTCTGTTTTATGTCAGGATATTCCCAGAGAGTCATATAAGCCAATTTCACCAAATACCCAGATGCCCAAACTCGTTATATTTTGTCGTTGGGGTTTGCCTGTGGGAAATTTTTATTTAATTATTTTAAGCCCCATTTGAGGTAAATTGTGCTCCGGTTTAACCCTGTTGAGGTTTTACATGTCAATATTCCCATATACCAGTAGGGTTTCCACCAAGAATGAATCTTGGGCTTTATCTGTGACTTTTGACAACATTTTGCGTTTTTGGTATTTTTTTTTTTTGTTTCTATGAAATTTCTCTAGGTCAATTCCTTTTCGGTTCAGTCTGTTTTCTTTCTTGGAGTATCTAGAGATCATCTACGGATGTCATGCCAGAAGGAATTTTCCACAGGAGGTCTGGTTCTCTCTAAAAAGATGAAGTCATGCACAAAAAAGGCCTCTTCTGATGAGTCACATTTTTGGGAAAGGAAGGTTTTAAGCTGCAATGGGATTTTTGGTGGTAGCAAGTAGGTGGGAATTTTGTACCTACCTAGCAGGTACTTTTTCCCATGGAAGCAAAGTCACTTAAGTCATGATGGGAAAATTAGAGGCAACAGGCAGGCGGGAATTTCTTACCTACCTTGCAGGGTGAAAATTCCCATTGTGAAATAAAAGAAAATCACTTAAGGCATTGATGGGAATTTCTTACTTGCCTTGCAGGGTAAAAATCCATTATGAAAGTCAAACAACTTAAGTGGATCATGGGATTTTTGGAGCTGCGGTGCAGGGTGAATAATCCCATTGGAAATTGACTTTTAAAAATAGAAATTAGCCATGTCAAAAAGTGCGACCCCTTTTGGAATAGAAGGATAGCTTTAATTGCATTTATTAATTGTTTCTATTCCTAATTTTGGCGCCCAAGCATGAGGAAAAGTCAACACAGGATGAGAGGATAAAGGAAATTGGAAATAGAATTCTAAAATTAAATAAATTTAATTTATTTAATGCAGCCCTCTCTCATGCAAAAAAGTGCGACCCACCTAGAGGAGAAATAATACTTTTTAAAGTATTTATTGATGGAATTAATTCCTATTTTTGGCGCATGAGGTCAAAGCATAGTGTGAAGTCAATGTAGACTGGAAGTAGAAAGCTAAAATTAAATAAATTTAATTTATTTAATGGCAGCCATGAGCATGCACAAAATAGGCACCCAAATTGAAGAGAAAAGCATGATTTTTAATTAATTAATTGCCGGGAATAGGAAGGGCAATTATTAATTATAGAATGATGAAGGTTATATAAGCATGGGCTGCCATATTAATGGAGTTATTAATTCTTTAGCAAAGGAGTGCAGCCCAGGCAATTTTGGCACCCAAAAAGGAGGAATTTTGCTCAGAAAAAGGTGTTTTCACTGCCGGAAAGCTTCAAAGTTTGGCGCCTAGGTTTGAAGGAGCTTGATTTAAGTCTGATTAATTGTCTGCATAGTATTACAGGTGCCCAGGTGAAGTTACAAATATTTATGCTTGCTTTGCATGCAAGCAAAGCCTCAAATTTTAGGGCAGCGGGCTTTATATGTAGATTTTTATGATAAAAATCAAGTGTTCATGCTCCGGATTCCGTCTTTGTCTGAATTAATTGTAGGTATTCATTACAGGTGCTTATATAATTGAAAGGGAGCTTAAATCAATGTCCAATACATTGAATATATCTTCCGAATCTGAAGAAATTCCCAGATCTGCACCAATTGTAAAGAATTTTGGCCGAATAAAAAGAAAAAGAGTTGCTCAGACAAAGATTGCTCTGGCCATGGCGAAGCATGATGAAAGAAAAGGATCAACGCAGAATCATGCATAGCTTTCAAATTCAGATCCAAATCCAGATCTAGATCAAATCCAGATCATATCTAGATCCAGATCCATAATTGCAAAGGCTTCATCCTCTTGTTTCTAATGCAACTCGTGAAGAAGTCAATGCATGGAGAATTCCTTCCAGGACCTTGTGCATGTTCTCCCAATCTTCTAGTTGAAGCCTTCATTGAATTTGCATTCACCCGAGTGCTTTCCAGAATTTTTAATTGCTCATATGCAATTAAAAATAAAAATGATGAGTTATTTACGGCAAACATTGCACTGATGCATGTACTGGAGAAGAACTACAAAAGCTTCAAGGATAAGAGGGAAGACAAGGCAAAGGCAAAACCCGTAAGAAAAATTCCAGATCCAGCCGCTTCCAGATCCAGCTGCTTCCAGATCTAGTTTGGTGAGAATCAAGGGCAAAAGAATCAACTACATGCAGAATATGGAAAAAGAACAAAAGCTGGAAGTGTTGCAGCTTTCTTCTAATTTCTTTTCCTCTTTTTCTCTTCTTTTCTCCGATAAATTAATTGAGCGATCAATCAAATTATATAACTTAAGTGATTGGTTTAAAATTCATTACTTGAAGAAGTCAACTACTTGGAAATAGGTGGCATACATGCAAAATAGAAGGTTCTATCTTCAGTTGCAAATCATGCATGTCATGCAAAGAGGAATTCCAGGAGGGAGATTGCCAATTGTTTCCTTGACAACTTCCACATGTGCCAGTTCAACTAAAAGCTTCCTATTTGTAATTTCCCCTCTACATGCTATAAGTAGAGGAAGAACCTTTAGGTTAATTATCAGAATTTGTAAGTAGCATTCTTGTGTTCCAGACTTTGTGTTGAAACCCCTGATAGCTATTTGAAGCAAAGGAATAGAAAGGAGCAGATTTCCAGAACTTTGTGTCACAATGTATTTTGTTTCTAACTTTTTGTCTCATATCTACTTATAAACTTTGTGTTATTTTAGATCTAGATCTGAAAGCTTCCTTTGCTTATAATTTTGTGTGTTAATATCTATTGGTTCCATCTATGTGCATGCAATCAACTCTGTAATCTATTGATTGGGTTGCACATCTTCCCTCTTTCTTTCCTATGTTTATATTATTTCCTTCTTCATTAGATATTTCCTTTCTTTAACAACTTGCTTACTTGTTGCAAAACTATACAGCTATGGTTCATGAGCTACATGGTTAAAGTAATACCCCATATAGATACTAGCATATTTAATTGACAAATCTTACACGGAGCCTCACCGGTAAATGAGGGAGATTTATCTCATGACTACCTAGGTTTTCAGCTATGTAGAAAATCTAGCTAACATGGTCTCATATAATTGTTTGTTTGGTAGGCCATGGCTTCATTCCATTCAATACCTCTACCATACATCATTCTATCAAATTCATACATAAATATGTTGAATATATTGTGCTTCATGACCGATATGCTTACAAATATCGTGACCGACATCCTAACACTACTATGCCTATTCCACGCACTAATACTATAAATGGACCTCAATCAATTTATGAACTACCTCATTTTCCACCACCCTAGGGTACTATTTATGTCATTGATGCGAGTTCCTTCCACTCCACTACCTCCCCCTACCACAACTAATGTTTTGGTTGTTTATCCATGGTCTCTTTCCACATCACATGTTGTTTTAGCTCCTCCACCTTTTCACATTCCATCTTCATCACTATGACCTCTCTTCACATGCACACTTTTCATGAATAATTCATATTGGGAGAATATTCCCTTTTATCCTACTTACGATGACATTGTATGTACACATGAGGACTTTACTCAACTAAGCTTTGTGTTTGAGGACCTCTACCCTCTGCCAACAACTCCTCATCTCTATTATGGGTTTATTCACATCACTTCCACTTATGTCCTATGTGTATTTCATCTCATAATATTCCTTGCACATGATCCTAGATCTGCACCACTTACATTAGGAAAATCATGGCTTGATTACATTGGGGGTACTCTAGATCCTGATCATACAGATATATCATTTCCCATGCCCTTTGACGTATATTCATTTGCAATAATTATTTTCTTGGCTATACATAGAATCTCACTCATTGGTATGTGCATGGGTGTCCCTTACCACCCTTCACTGATGAAGAATATGCTATGGTTATGTACAACTTACGTCTTAATGGCTCATTACGTGATCAACCTAACACCATTTCTTATCAGGTCTCTAATGCTTATCCATATGACTTTGACCCTAAAACTGACGATCTCTTAGATGACGTTACATGATGGATTCTTTATCTTCCACATTTGGGGGCATAGGATTCATACATTACCCCCCCCACCATATTATCATCGACATATATTCCACACTCACATTCATCAACATTCAACATTCATATATCATATACACCACATGACCTTCATCATACCCTATGAAACACTCTCATGCTTTGGTTCACACTTGACTGTTGAGGGCATACTACACATGAACCTCACACACTACACAATAGGTACTACACATTGCGTCTCTTCACATATCTTAGAGTACATCTCACATTTTACATGCTACATTTTTAGGTTCCTCTACATCATTTTTGTTTCGACATTCATACATCTACACATCATACTAGTGTTCATCACACATGTGTCGTACTCATATTGTCTACGATTCTAGCATTATATACTATTCATCATACATACTACATAGCATGCATTTCACACTATTAGGATATTTAACATCTTACATCACCTATTTACACATTTATCTCATCACATGGTCATCTCTTCTCATCACACATACTACATCTTCTTATATGCATTGCATTCACTACTTGATGACACACTCTAGTCTCATGGTCCATACTAGACTATTGAGGGTATACAACAAAAATGGACCACATCACACTCACATGTTCATCATTTGATCTTTTCATGTGACATTCCTAGGATTAGTGATATACACCTTAGGTTATAGGGTCACTTCTCCTCACATCATCTTGTGATAAGTTATATCCTCACTTTCACTTACATTGCTTAATGGTATATGCTTTAGGCTAAATCACATTAATTAACTAAAATGTGGAATAATAGTTGTAGTTAATCTAATCTAGAACAACATGTAAATGAAAATGATGAATATGGAAAATGACCCAAGCAACTAATCTAATGAAAGTAGAAACCCTAATATGCAAGAGAAGTATGGAAGTGACTTAGCTGATTTGATGAACTTGTGGGACCGTGTGTTGCGAAGTGACCGGAGAAATAGGAAGTAGGAATGACTATGAAAAGGCCTCGAAAAGGATGGATCCAAGGTATCTAGCTGGACTAGAGCACCCGGAGAGGGATTGGGCACTCTATGGGCACTTTGGTCATCGAAATGGGCATCTTGGTCTATGTAAAAGGTATGGAATTGAGTTTACCAATCCTATAAGTGATCTCGAAACCTTCACTTTGTCTATCACATCATATTTTTTGTCCAAGACACCGGATGTTGTTAATAATCCAAGATGAGAGAGAAAGACTTACAAAAGTACACAAGAAGTACAAAAACCCTACAAAAACAATGTAAATAAATAGGTTAGACTAACCTCAGCTGCCACAATAATGGGCTTACTAATTGAGTGTTACACTACATTTCAGACCCAAATGTAGTTTTTGTGTGTGTGTGAATCATGTGCTCTAGGTGATCTTGTTCCAATCACACTTTGTGAATCGAGCTATAACTAGGTGTAAAAATGTAGTAAAATGGTGGATGAAATAGAATAGAATCCCCTCTTATGCTTGTGTGATGCGATTAACTTGACCTTGTCCTTTTTGATGGAGTTAAATGAATGCAAATGATCTCCAAATGCCTTTGATAGATGCAACCCTAGGTGGATGATAATAGTGACTAGTGTTTGGTCCCTCATTATGGTCTCATAACTTTATATTTATAGGGTTCTCTTCATCTAATTTCGTTAAAAATGGATAACCACTAAAAATATAAGAAGATGGAATGGCTAAAAGTTCTCAAAAAGTAGTAGGAAATTTCAAAAAGGATCGAGGAGCCTCGTGGGACATGGGCGCCCATGGGCACCAAGTCAAAGCTAAAATAACACAAAATGACAAAATTTGAATGGGCATGTGGGTGTAAGAGGTTAGGAATGATGAAATAAAACAAAGTAAGATGGCCAAAATGGGGGTTAATTAGTACTTTTTCACTCAAAACCATCTAAATAGTATTATGAGGCCGGGACTAAATAATGTCTAAAGTGCATGTTTTGTGTCTACATTTACCCCCACTTTATGTTGGTGAGCAGAAAGCACGGTAACACAAAGTACATAGATATGGATACCTGATGTCCATGAAGATTGTAGTAGAAAACACACCGAAGGACTAGACAAAGCGTGGAATGAAAAAAAGATGATGGAGCTTGGAAACTAAAGATGAAAAAATGATGAGAGTGAACCTAGGGTGGAAACGCATGTGTAGTTGTTAATGTGTGTGATGTACCTACATGGTTAGTATAGTGTGTGCTTTGGTGAAATCTTGTTGTTGGCGTTGTTGTTGTTGTTTTTCCCCATTTGACTGTTTGTTTCCCATACGGCCCGGCCAAACCTATAAGGAGAAAATGATCAAGTAGTCAAATATGTATGTGTGTGTGTATGTATGTATGTATGTGTAAAAACACAATGTAAAATATGCATGTATATGAATGTAAAATACGTAAATGAAAAATGTAAATGGAACATGTACTGATCCATGTTGAGAAAGAGAGTGTAGAAGGATATCCTATATTGTCGGGGTTTTTTTGGACGATGATCTGACGCCATAGGCCGAAGAAGTATAGGGAGGAATTCTATTGTATCCTCTAACCTTTAACTTCTTCCCTAAACATGTGTGAAGAGAGATGTACGTCCTAGTTTTTTGGTCAATCCGACACCACTAGTCAAAGAATTATAGGGAGGAATTCCATTGTATCCTCCAACCTTTAACTACTTCCCAAAATGTTAAGGACTACCATGTCTTCTAAAAGTTATTGTGTATGGGTTTGTAGATTGTTCTGAACTCACTCGTTGTATGTAACCCAAAATGCTAAGGGTGGAAAGTACACTAAAATGAACTGGTGTAGATGTGTTTTGTAGTATGTAAAACCTCAAATGATGCCCCCCTTTTTGGGGCACATGTGACATTGTTGATAGGAGAATGTGGCCCTAAAAGAAGACCAACCACATGAACTCTAAAACTCTTCCCTGTAGGGGAAGGGAAATGCACTTAGTGGAAACCAAGGCACATAAAAACAAGAAGGCTAGCTAAAGATAAGTGTTAGAAAAAATAAGCATGCATGTATAAATCAATGTGTAATCTATGCAAATAGTGTATAAGCTACCAAGCAATGTAGTAATGTAAACACGCAAGAAGACAAAATAAGCTGAAAAAAGTGGGTTGCAAACATGTGACATCAATCACGATGTCGTAAAACACACAAGGCCATCATGACCACATACAAACAAACAATTGTGGACACCAAACAAAGGGAAATGCCCACAAACAAGGTCAAATAATAGAAAAGTAGTATAGCAAACAAGTATGGATGAAAATATCCCCTGCATAACAAATGTTGCACATGAAGCACCCATTAGCATGTTATAAAGATAACAAATCACAAAGCATGTATAACCAAGTAATGAAAAGTGCTAAGTATAAAAGGAAATAATAACACCTAGAAAGACGAATGTGGATGTTGTTAGGTTGTGGAGCTAGATTGCTTCACAGTTGTCATGCAATGGAAAGTGACTAGAAATATAGTGACCCATCATCGGTCAAGGGGGAACCAAAGCCACGGTCACCCGTAACCATCATCGGTTGAAACCCACTTGATCGAGAGAAAGTGGGAACCATCCGTGGTTAGGTCTAACCGCATCATCTACCCGTGCATGTGTTTTATTTTAAGTCACGGGCTTTAAATATAGATTTTGTTTTAAAGAAAATCTATTGGATGTAATTGCATAGCTAAGGTTCCCTAAGTTTATATATTTTATATATAAGCGTGAAAGTTAGGGCTTAGGTGGAAAAATGAGAAGGATCGGATTAGATCCTTGATTCTCTTAGACCGAGAGGATGAAGACAAAGAAGAAGAAGAGGAAAAAGGAATAGGTTACATGAAGACAGAGACTCCATGGAGAGGAGCTAGATAGAAGGAAATAGTAGGCTACTATATTAACTTTATATTGTTTAGTCTCATGTAATGGCTTGCATAGTATGCAAAGCACATAGAATTTCTTCTTATAGATCCACATGTTGGTGAGATCTTGTATTATAGATCTATGTAGATCTAGTCTTGTATTGTCCATGAGATCCATGTAGATCTAGATATCTAGATATTGAGATCTCGGTTGCAAATTCACAATACAGTGAGAGCTTGGTTGCATAGTGGCAGATACAAGGTAGCTTTAGGTATGTGAGATTTGGTTATGTTTCGAGGGATAGTTGTAGTGCACTCGGTAGATCTAGTTAGATATTTGGAGGAGACACAAGTGGTGGTATGGAGGCATGGTTTAATGTACTCAGGTAGATTTGGTTGGGGATCTGGGAGGAAGAGATACTCTTGTAGAGATACATGTACTCTTGTGCAGAAGAGTTGGTTTGTAATCTCTTGTTATATTATATATATATGAGATCTCTATTTTTTGGTGGACGTAGCCCACATTTGGTGAACCATGGTACATAGTTGTTATGTGTGTGTAATTTTATGTGATTTGGATTATTCTAGTTTATACTCCCACTATTGTAGATTTTGTGGGGAATTGTTTAGATCATGTGTGCATGATTTTGTTTGTTATTAAATCTTAGCACTATTCCACTACCCCTAAAATCCCAATAACTAGTATCAGAGTAGCATTTGTTTTGTCTAATGAGAAGATCACAGGAAGAGATTTAATCTCAAGTGGTAGCTGGAAGAAGTAAGGTTGTTGGAAATTACAATGACCGGCGTTGGTTAAGTGGCAACGGCATTGGCAGAGTAACTTTGGTGGTTATTCTTGAGTAGCCTAATTATAAATAGAAATCACGAGATCTGAAGAAATGGAAAGATGCATAGAATGTATCTTGTTTGCTGAGGTGTCCCTAGTTCTTAGAGGCACAATCATGTTGGTCGATTGTAGATCCAGTTATTGAGGTATGGTTTTATCTTAGTATTGCAGTGCTTATATTAGTTTGGTTGCACATACATGTTTGGGACTGTAGATCTAGATCTGAGAATGAGAGAAAAAGGAGTAGTTATGCATCCTTTGGTGCAGTTAGATGCATGGGCTTTGGTAGAGAGCGATGAATGAGAGAATGAAGACAGATGGGGCTTCCATCAAAAAAGCATGTACTTTAGTTGAAGATGCGGTTGAGTGTCTTGGTGTTGGTAAGGTGATGTGTTTCATCTTGATGCAATTTATTGCATGGACTTGTTATTAATTTTTTTGTACGAGATTTGGATGCTTCTTGAAATGACTAGCTCAGCTCAACTATCGGCTTTGGTTGAAGTAGGCACCTGGTGTGGTGTGCTATGCCAAATTGTGTGGCGTTGGGTTCGTTCCAATAGAGTATTGACATCGGTCTGAGAACCAAGGTCGGTCACAGAGGAACCGATACTAGTCAACTAACCATGGTTGGTTAGGGGATGACCGTGGTTGGTCTTTGTGGCAACTTATCTATACAGGGTTTTTTACAGCAAGAGAGGGTAGTTGGTTCAATGTCCTATTTTGGAGGATCTGGTTTCTAGCACAGTGTGTACAGTAGAAATAGTGTTGATCACTTCAATGGTTTGGATCAGAAAGAGGATGGATTTGGCTCGGTTATTCCATTGAGACTTTGAGTCAAGTATCTCTATATGGTTCATGTTTTATTTCTTTTGTTTGGAGCAACTGATATTATGTTTGGACTGTGTGTGCAAAAATTTACACCATGGTTTCTTGGTGTTGTTTGACTTTTATTTCCCGGTTGTGTGGAATCTTGAGGACAAGGGTTTCTAGTCTAAGGATGATATCCTCAATGAAAATTCATGGTTAGACATAGTTGTAGGTAACGAGAGATGTTGAGTACATACTGGATGGAAAGAAGGTGATTCACCTACTTCACAAGAAGTCCAAACTTTTGTGATGTAGAAGTATTCTCAGAGAAGAAAGGGAATCAATTTTATAGGTCTTTCATCTGGTTTTATTTCTCACTTATGACATATAGTAGGAAGTGCGGAGATTTCATGTTCAAGGGAGCAAGCCATGGTTGTTGGAATTATAGGATTGGATACATGATGCACATGCAGAGTGAGAGGAGATTACTACTATTCAGAGTGTAGAGGCACTAGTTGGTTTTGGAGGACAGTCACGGATATATGAAGGTATATTGATTTTATTGCTTTGTGATGTCACTTCTAGGTTTATTTTGTGGTGCCTAGATATCCCTATGGGATTATAGTTGATGATTAGATTCAGGTTGGGTGAAGATGATAGTGTAACATTTTTCATAGTTTTAAGGGTTAAAAGAGGAAATCTACTAGTTATAGAGACCAGTGTTGGTTAGGATTAACCGTGGTTGGTCATCTGGTAACCGTGGTCAGTCAGCAAAGTGACCGGGGTCAATTAGGAAACTTGGTCGGTTTGGTCACAAGTTTAACAGTAGTTTTTATTTACCATTTTTAGATGGTGCCCTTATTTTTCTTTCATCTTGGTTGATTGTGCAGAGTATGTTGATGACATGTATGTTGGTATTTGCACTATTTATTAGTGGCATGGTTTAGCATGGATGTTTGTTATTGACATTGATGAGCACATGATTCATATTCGGATTTGGAGTTAGTCGGTGGCAGACTTGGAGCTTCTGGAGAGCTGGTGATATGGATGGATGTACATGGTGAGTTTGTACATGTTGGATAGATTCAGTTTTGTGAGTCTATGATGATGTAGATGTTTGATTTGCACATGGATGCCTTGAGCATGAGTAGGGGATGTTTGTATTTCCTCTTATTACTATGTTACTCCTTGAGAGATGTTATCTACAGATGGTTGTCTTGGACATGCTAGTTGTTTATGCAGAGTTGGATTTGTAGATTGCAGTGTTTGGATTCTATTGAGTTATGCAGGTTTGTGGATTGATCACCCACTATTGTAGGTAGAACTCATGTGGGTTGTCTTTACCTAGGATCTTGTTTTGCTTTTGCATATTCCATTTTGACTTGTCTTGGTCAATTGCATTGGTGGTTGCATGGAGACATGGATAGATGGATGGAGAACATGGTTGGTTTTATAGGTATGGCTACGGATGTGATTGAGGCTTAGAACTTCAGTTTGAGTGGGAGCTCTTACAGGTGTGTTAGTCATGATGTCTTGTTGCATGAGGAGCTAGGTTGGCTTGTTTTTGATACCAACAATTGGTATGGTGTTACGATTCAGTGGGATCTTGAGGCTTGGTGTCACGGATAAGTTGTAGCTTTGTGTAGGTTTGGTAAGTCATGGTTTCATCTTCTTGGTTTGAGAAGATGGTTTTGATCTTCCTGGTTTTATTTTTGAGATAATTGTTGAAGGAAAGAATAGATGGTCTTCACGGTGTGTAGAGGACGGTGATGTACAGGTACAGGTACAAAGATTCAACAATTTATCTCCAAGTGGGAGATTATTAGGTTGTGGAGCTAGATTGCTTCATAGTTAGCATGCAATGGAAAGTGACTGGAAATACAATGACCCATCATCGGTCAAGGGGGAATTGGCATGGTCACCCGAATTTTCATCGTCGAAAGTGGGAACCGTCGTGGTTAGGTCTAACTAGCACCGGTACCTATGCGATGTGTTTTATTTTAAGTCACGGGCTTTAAATATAGATTTTTTTAAAAGAAAATCTATTAGATGTAATTACATAGCTAAGGTGCCCTAATTTTATATATTTTATATATAAGCGTGAAAGTTAGGGCTTAGGTGGAAAAAATGAGAAGGATCGGATTAGATCCTTGATTCTCTCGAGATCGAGAGGATGAAGATGAAGAAGAAGAAGAGGAAAAAGGAACATGTTACATGAAGACAGAGACTCCATGGAGAGGAGCTGGATAGAAGGAAATAGCATGCTACTATATTTCCTTTGTATTGTTTAGTCTCATGTAATGACTTGCATAGTATGCAAAGCACATAGCGTTTCTTCTTGTAGATCCACATGTTGGTGAGATCTTGTATTATAGATCTATGTAGATATAGTCTTGTATTGTAGATCCATGAGATCATATTGTATTGTTGATCCATGTAGATATAGATATTGTAGAGGTCTCGGTTGTAGATTCACAATACAATGAGAGCTTGGCTGCACAGTGGTAGATGCAGGGTAGCTTCAGGTATGTGAGATCTAGTTATGTTTCAAAGGCACGGTTGTAGTGCACTCAGGTAGATCTAGTTAGAGATCTGGAGGAGACACAAGTGGTGGTATGGAGGCACGGTTTAGTGTACTCAGGTAGATCTGGTTGGAGATCTAGAGGAAGAGATACTCTTGTAGAGATACATGTACTCTTGTGCGAAGTTGTTAGTTTGTAATCTCTTGTTATATATATATATATATATATATATGAGATCTCTATTTTTTGGTGGACGTAGCCCACATTTGGTGAACCACGGTACATGCTTGTTATGTGTGTGTAATTTTATGTGATTTGGATTATTCTAGTTTATACTCCCACTGCTATAGATTTTGTGGGGAATTGTTTAGATCCTGTGTGCATGATTTTGTTTGTTATTAAATCTTAGCACTATTATGTCCACTAAAATCCCAACAAATGCCCCAAAGACCAATGTAGGAAGGGTAGAAGGTGAGCTTCCATGCTACATGTAAGATACTTGTATTTACATCACAACTATAAAAATACATGAACGTGCATGTGCAAATAATAAATAAATGAAATACAATTGTCTAACTAGCATGTGTAATTAAGTGACCATGAACAAGAAAAATTACGCAAGAGTAAAAAGCAACCATAATATGCAGTATGTTGTGGATGGATGGAATGGGATGCAAGATGGATAGTAGGAGTCATGTGCCCCCCGAGTGAATGGAAATGTATGCAATGAAATTCATTTGGTTTTCCCCCTTAACAGTCAAGAATGAACAGTAAACAAGAGTGTGTCATCGGAAAATGGTTGAATAGTGTGTGTTGTGTCTAGTGTGTTGATGAGTATGTATGCATATTGATGATGATATGTGACATATAGAAGAGATGTGCATGAACCTTATATCCAAAGCATATATCATGACAAAATGAATGTATGAGTGATGATTTATCCCTAAAGCATGTATCACTACAAGATGATAGAGGAAGTGACGATTTAGCCTATAGCGTGTGTCACTACAAGATGAATAATAGGGAGTGGTGATGTAGCCTAAAGCGTATACCACTACAAGATGAATAGAGTAAGTGACAATTTAGCCTATAACATGTGTCACTATCCTAGAAATGTCACATGATGAAAGGTCGAATGATAAACATGTGATGAATGTAAGTTCCATTTGATTTGTAAACCCTCAGCAGTCAAGTATGGACCAAGGAACTAAAGTGTGTCATAGGGTAGTGAGTGCATTGCATAGAAGATGATGTAGTATATGTAATGAAGATGATAAATGACCATGTGTATGTAGTGTATAGTATTGAATGAAATATGTGTATTATGCCTAAGAGTGTATAGTATCTAGGATGTAATGATGTATGATGCATGATGCATGATGCGTGATGCATGATGCATGATGCATGATGTATGATGTATGATGTATGATGTATGATGTATGATGTATGATGTATGATGTATGATGTATGATGTATGATGTATGATGTATGATGTATGATGTATGATGTATGATGTATGATGTATGATGTGGACTAATTGTAGAATGTGTGAAACATGATGTGTGGTGTCATAGTGCGGTGTGTGGGGTTCATGTCTAGTAAGTTCTCAATAGTCAAGTGCAAACTAAAGCACAAGAGTGTGTCATCGGGTAATGATGACACTAAAACATGTGATGAATATGTCCAAGTTAGGAGATTGATGTATGATAATGTAAATATGAGAGATGTATTAATTCTAAAATGGTGGGGGTTGTTGGATGTTATGTCCCCCAAGTGTGCGTGAATGAATGAACTATCCAATGACAGTAAAGGATGAAGGTCCTCCATCCGATGCATGTGGTGCCAAAAGTGTATGACCCTACTCTAATAGTGGTGGTATATGAGATAGACGTTGTGTTGGTGAATGAAGTCTATGTGCATGTAATGGGTGAATATATGATGAAGACTATGGCAAAGAAAAATGTGTCGAGTGATGGAGATCTATGTGATGTCAAGCGTGAAGGTGATGGAAACCCACATGGAATAAACCGAGGTGGTGATCTATGTCAAGATGCAATAACGGTCCTAGGAATTGGCCAATACCTATGTATAGGACTAACGAGTGATGATGTTGTGTAGACCATGTGCAAGTAAGTGAACTAGAAGTAGATTGTGCTTTGAGTAACATAGAGTGTGATATGCTAGACGATGTAGGTGGTGTGTTAATTGATGTGCGAGGAGATGATGACCATGGAATAGATGGAGGGACACCATCAATAGAAATAACCTGATTGTTATGGATGAATTTGAGTCATAAATGATTCATAGAGATAATAGATTGAGACCGATAAATCCAATTGAGACCAAGAAGCATGTCACAACTATCAACTGTGTTTCCAACAAGGAAAATCACAAGAAAAGTAATAGGACCAACCGTAACATGTAGCTTAACAATGCCAAATGGTTTTTTTAAAGGGTTTTAATTTGTAATTGAGGATAGCCGATAGCCTTGAGAAGTGAAATAGAGCATGCACTAACGGGCCATGATGGGTCAACCTTAGTGTTGTTAATAGAGGTCAAACCAATAGATGCATTGATATGTAAATGATTAGAAGTAAAATTTGCATGATAATCATGATCGAAGAAGAAAATTATTGGTGGTGAAGCGTTAGTGCTTACAACTAAGAAATCCAGAGCTCCTGATCCAGGAGGAGGTATTGCGTGATATGTATGATTGGTAAAAGATTTGGATGTCTTCTTGTCATGTTGTTGAGATTTGTTATTAAAGAGCTTGAGTTTACCCTTGTCGTTGGTCGGGGAAAAGTTAGTAGACTCTGAAAATCTAGTTTATTGTCATCAATTATATCTTGGATGATTGTATGGAGTTTGAAACATCTATTTGTAGAATGTCCCACACATCGATGATAATCACAACGGAAGTTCTCATTGTATTTCCTACCTTTTAGTCATGATGGGTCTAACTCGAGTGGTGGGGGAAGGGTAATAAGATTTCTCTTGAGATTTTTTTCAATATGATATGTGGAGCCATTAGAAAGTTACTAAACGTGTGTCAAGGTTGTTATGACTGAACCTCTTTAGTATGAGTGACTACGTTGATGGTGATTTTAGCGTTGGTTGGCTTAGTGGCAAATGGTTTGAATGGCATCTTGTTTGGAAAATGAGTGGAGGATGAATTCTATTCCTAATACTTAAGCTTTCCTATGGATAGGATTTTGGTCTCACAAAGCTTAAGAGTATGACAAAGTTGATCAAACGAAGGAGAAGTTTCAAAAATAACACTCTCTTAGAGAGGCGGTAAAAAGAATCTAATGAAAAGTCCTAAAGTTTAGATTCTGTAAGAACATTTTTCATGTTAGCTAGATTGTTCTTATACCTCAAAACATAGTTAGCGAGGTGTTCATTTGATCCTTTTTAAAGTTTTGTTAGTTAGCATAAAAGATCTTAAAGTCAATACTGATTGAGAAATGAGAAATAAAGGCATCAACTATATGTATGAATGAAGTTACCAAGTGAATAGGTAGTTCGTAAAACCAACACATCACATAATCATGGAGACTACGAGGAAAGAGTTTAGCTAAAATAATATGATCATCATGAAAAATCGAGACAAGCGACATGAAATTTTCTAAGATGTTCTTACAGTCACCATGCCCATTAAAAATGGGGAGCTTAGGGGAGAAAAATTAGGAGAAAGTGGATAAGTGAAGATGGTTGGTGTGAATGGAGTATGCAATAACAAGGTAGAATCTAAAGATGCGGGACGTATGCGGGTGGCCTGCTACAACTTATAAATTTGAGCTTGAATATCCTGATAAGGAATAATGAAGTCTTGATTACCAATGAATGAAACTTATCATGTATGAGAAACTAAAGGTGGTGTAAAATGATTGGTATGAGTAGTGACAGAAATGGGAATAATAGAAATAGGTGGGAGAGTAGAATTGAGTGATTGAGTAGCAACAAAAGTGGGTATGGTCTGCGGAAGCAGTGAGCTCCACCAAATTAGTAGCTTCCTCATGAGCAACATGTAAAAGTAAATCTAGATCTTGGGGATGTTTAGCAATATGATCATTAATGGCCTTAAGATGAGCTTCAGTAAACTCTTCATGAGATTGAGCCATGGTAAAAGAATAATAAACCTTAGACATAAGGAGGATTCGAATTCAAGTTCACCAAAATGATTAACTAAAATGTGAAATAATAGTTGTATTTAATCTAATCTAGAACATCATGTAAATACAGTAAATAAATGGAGTAAATGCATATGGAAAATAACACAATCAAATAATCTAATGAAAGTAGAAACCCTAATATGCAAGAGAAGTATGGAAGTGAATTAGCTGATTTGACGAACTTGTGGGACTGTGTCACAGAAGTGGCTAGAGAAACAAGAAGCAAGAACAACTATGCAGAGGCCCCCAAAAAGGATGGATCCAAGGTATCTAACTAGACTAGAGCACCTAGAGAGGGATTAGGGTGCATGTGGGTGTGGGTGTTCTAGTCTATAGAATGGGTGTCCTAGTATATGCAAAAGTTCTAGAACCGAGTTTTATGAGTCCCGTAAGTGATCTAAAACCTTCATTTTCTATTAGATTAGATTCACTGCATTGTGCAGTGTCACTAATAATCCAAGATGAGAGAGAAATACCTATAAAATCACATGACAAGTATTAAAACCCTAAAAAAATAAGAATGCAAATGAATGGTCGGATTGACCTCAATCGCCACAATAGTGGGTGTACTAATTGAGTGTTGCACTAAATTTCCGACCCAAATGTATTTTTGGTGTATGTGTGTGTGAATCATGTGCCATACGTGCTCTATTGTCAGTTGCACTTTGTGAAGTAGCGAGCTATAACTAGCTGTAAAAATGTAGTAAAATGGTGGATGGAATAGAATAGAATCCCCTCCTATACTTGTGTGATGCAAATTAACCATCCTTGTCCTTTGTGATGGAGTTAAATGAATGCAAATGATCTCTAAATTCCTTTGATAGATGCAACCCTAGGTGGATGATAGTAGTGACTAGTTTTTGGTCCCTCATTATGGTCTCATAACTTTATATTTAAAGGGTTCTCTTGATAATTTCATAATTAACCCTAAAATGGCCGACCACCAAAAAGATAAGAAGCTCAAACGATTAGAAAGTTCCTAAAAAGTGGCAGAAAGTTCAAAAGGATCGGGCACCCCAACTAGATTAGCTGGGTTCCCTAGTTAAATCTAAAATAATGCAAAACAACAAAATCTTACTTGGCATGTGTTATCCCAATTCCCCCCTCATAAAATTGATCAAACACGACCCCGCATAGAAGAAAATCGGAAGGGTTGGTTCAGTCATGCGAGCCCACATTTCAAATCCAACAATGAAGGGGCACGGTCAGCGAAGGAGGTCAATGGCATTAAAGGAGATCAAAGCTAAATAGGAGAAAATCGAAAAGGGCTCAAGTTTTAGACTTCGCCGCATACAAGTCGAATCAGGGCCGAATAATAGCAAACTCTGCGAAGGTGCCATGTGTCAGCTCGGCATAATTCCAAAAGGTGCATCAAAAAGGTAGGTCCCAAATGTGTGTCACCCTCCACGTGGTCAGAGCCTCAAAAATTTGAATCGGCTATTGAAAATTCTAAGGCCATGGAAAGATCCATGTGTCACCTTGCACAACTTTAAAAGTGTGACCCAAAGCAGAGACTCAAATGAGCGTCACCCTCAATGTGATCGAATTATGAAAGATAGCACTAGTTGTTGAAGAGTCTAAGTACAAATGGCCAAGTGAAATCCTCCACATGTCTCAACGCGCACTTCTAGAGGTCAGGTCCAAACAGGTTCTCCAAATGTGCACAGACTCTCCAGTGTCTAGGGTCCAACATAAGTCAAATGGGCAGCGGACCCAAATCGGTTAAGTATAAAAGGATCGGCGGAAGCCTCCATGTGTCTCAATGGTGCACCTTCAAGGGTCAAGCCAAAGGAAGTCCCCAAATGAACACGGAGCTACCACGTGTCCCAGGTCCAAAAAGGAAATAGAGCCAGTAGTTGAAAAGTCTCATGCCAATGGACGGCCATGTGTCTCATCGGCATCTTCAAAGGCGTGGCCCAAAGAAAGACCCTGAACTAGTACCAACCCTCCACGTGTCCCAGGTCCGAAAAGGGGACACCGGCCATTGAAAATTCCAAGCTCGGGACAGTCGGCGGAAGCCTCCACGTGTCATCTCGGCATAACTTCAAAGGAAGAATCAAGAGTGGGTTCCCAAATGAGCATAGGCTCGCAACGTGGTCAAAGTCAAAAATGGGGTAGAGCCGGCCGTTGAATCGGCTAAGTATAGAAGGATCAACGAAGCCTCCACGTGTCATCTCGGCACAACTTCAAAGGTAAAATCTAGAGGTAGGTCCCAAATGTGCGTTGAGCCTCCACGTGTTCAAGTTCGACATATGGCCCCGCCAAACAAAAGGGACTTAGCCAAAACACAAAAAATAAACAGAGCAAAGCCACGGAAGGAGCCATGTGTCTCTTCGACACTCTTTCAAGAGGTGAATCCAAAATGGTCCCCAAACATGCGCCATCTCTCCACGTGTCTCGAGTCAGGTAGAGTGTCTCCACCAACAGGAGGGACTTAGGTAGAACACAGAGGAGCCCACGGAAGCCACCATGTGTCAGTCTGATGCAACTTCAAGAGTGAGAAGAGGGGGTTGAATCTTCAACATGCATGGGGCTGCCATGTGGACCTGTAGGGGTAGACTCGTTTGCATATTGCAAGCCCATGTTAAACGCCCGACCCTTGACCTTTAGGTATCCATAACTTTCGACCGAGAGCTTGGTTTTGAGTGGGAAAGGACATTTTGGAAAGCTCTCGTGCCTACTACTCACCTGCCACCATTAATGTTTCAACCTGCCATTTTCAAGGCTATCAAGTCTCCCACCTTCCACCATGATGAAGAATGGGCCTCTTTTCTTGTCCAATAAGGAATAACACATGGGGGCATGGGTTTTGTAGTAAATCCCATCATTGAGTAGGTGGATTCAATGTTCTTCCAGGGGTGGTTGAGCAGGGTTTGAATTCTTCCCTCTCTCCTTCTCTCATTCTTCTATATATTGTAAAGGAGGGGCATATTTCAAGAGTTTGTCATCTTTTCTCTCCTGCCCCCCTCTCTCTTTCTTCCCTAGGGTTGAATGTGGAGTTTAAGCCTCCTCTCATGGCTCTGTAATGGCATTTTCTTGCCTCTTTCCCACTAATGATGTACTATGTGAACTTTTGGAGCAATAAAATATGTTTTGTGATGCATTTTGTCCATCCTTGCTTATTTTATTGTCTCTTCTCACCTCTCATCATTGCAGGGTATATTGTGCATACTTCTGGTGTCTATTGCAGTTTTGGGAGTTGTGTTTAATGGGTTTGAAGTGGTGTTCCATGTGAACTCTATCTTTGGTCTATGATGCATATTTTCCATCCTCTCCATTGCTCACCTCTCTCCACTTCAGGCAGCTAAGATTGTGATCAACAACCCTCCTTCTCTGGTGTATCACTATTTTAGTGTAGGCTTTGTTTTCATGCACTTTCTCTCCCTGGTCCTTAGAAGGTTAGATTAGGATTAGATAGTTTTCCTACATTAGAATAGCTTATGGTAGGTAGTTTAGGAGTAGGATCCGGCTTTCTTCGGAGGGCCATCTCAAGTCCACAAGTCCCACATCTTGAGAGATAGTCCCATGTTATGCAGTCACATCAAATGCCCCACTCACATCTAAGGCCATTCGGGGGTGTTATGATTTTGCATCAACATTTTGGCATGCCTGGTGGGACACTGGAGTTAGATTTTTCTCATATTTCCAGGTGTCTCATTATCAAACAACAAATCTTAAGCCACCGTGTGACCACATCAATAGTTTTGGCATGCCCAGTGGGATAGGTCTGAAGCACCTTACCACTTCACTTCATCAGGTTTGATGTGCTCTTGGTGAAGATCTCAGCCTTTGGAGGCACTTTTAAGCACATATGGCGACTCCATCTTGGTCAACAACCCACTCTTTGAAGTTACAGACCTTCTCCCATCCATTTTCATCCATTATTCCTTCCATATCTTTCATTTTCTTCCATTCCATGAAGTTGTGCAATCATGACTTCATTCCCCTCATGGAATTCACACCTACAACAAAGTGCAATCCACCTCCAATGTATTTCCCAACTCCTTCAAATCAGCATTATGATTAGATCCATAACCATTATGCTTACCCATATGAGTACATGTCAAAACCATTTTGGCCATGGAGCTTATCAAGAACAAGGGTACACATATAATGGTAACAACTATATGGAGAATGTTGGTTTGTTGGAGAAGATCAAAGAATGGAGGCTAACATGGTGCATTCTAGGGCTACAACACAAATGAAGGCATTCAAGATTGGTTACAGGGCACCTTGTCCATGGGTCGGCCCTTTTCCAAGACACTATAGCCCACAAGAGAAGCTTGACTTCATGGTTGAGACGCTGCCCCAACTTGTACAATGGACCGAGGAGATAGAGGCCTACGATCTTAGTGTCAGACAACCTTATCAATGGGTAAGTCCACCACCTCATAGCTTTTCCTTTCCTCTTCCTCGATCAGCATCATCATGGCAATGTCATGAGTCTAGCTTCCCATCTGTTGCCCCAAGTGTTGAATTCCCTTCTCCATCCCCTAGTCTTCCATCTCATCTCAATTCTTCTACCCTTTTCCCTTCCAAATTCAAGTCCCCTCCACTGGCTCCAAAATCAATTCCTTCCTCCACCAAAAATAAGGAAACAACTAGTGGAGACCCCATCCACCACTCCTCCTACTCTCCCGAGTCCATGTCGGGAAGAGACTCAAAAAACCATCAAGGAGAAGAGCAAGAAGGAGAGCCAAACAGAGAAGAAACAATCAAAAGCTTAGTAAGCTTGGCTCTCAGGTTTGGGATTACAAAAATCCCCTTGATGGTTAAACCTTCAAAGGAGGTCAAGGTCAGACCACAAGTGGTGGAAGCTAAGTTTGCAATAGAACAAGAACAAGAACAAGAGGAAGAAGATCAGCAATCTGTATGCTCAATGCAGTGTCCATAATGGCACTTTTTCTGAAGAGGATGTTGATCTAATCCAAGCTTCAACTAAACACAAGTGAGGGAAGAACAATCAGCTCCAAGTCCCATTGAAGAGGAGTAGCTGGAGGAGATCAAATTAGAGTTGAGGCCACTTAATGAAGAAAGCATTATTGAATATTTTTGCTTTCATTTGAAGGGCCTGATTTGATTGATGAACCCATGACAGAGGAGATATTTCAAGAAGAACTTGCTACCCCAAATAGTCCTCTAGAGCAGTGGATCGAAGATTTTGATTTGAAAAATTTCATGCTAGAGGAAGAGGCTATCCAAGGGCAGGTCATTCTTCAAGAAACAACGAAGGAAGGAAAAGGGCATGAGGATCCCATCTCTCCCACACCATCCACCCAAGAAGGTCCGCAGAAGACTCCATTCTTGGAGTTGAAATTCAAAACCATGGGCACATTCAAAGGACCAGACCATGCCCTATAAGGTACTTGGCTTCATTGGAGCCAAGGGAGAAGCCAAAACCAGTCATGCCCACTCCAGGGCATGAGGATGAGCTCCAAAGTACCAAGGATCATCTGACAATGCCTCTTCAATCCAAATGCAGAGCAACTAAAAGAGGAATTTGTCTTGTCTCCAGTTGATACCTTGATGATTTGGGTGGAAGATCAGCCTCTTGTCGGTTTCTCACTCATAATAAGAGCCATGTTCAGCTGCACCAAATCATATACATGGCCACATTTTTTAAAGAAGGGAAGCTATTTCTCCCTTCCTATAGTAGGATTTGTTTAGCTTTTCTTTGATAGGGTTAGTGTAGGAGTAGGAGTAGATTTTCTTTCAGCAGAACAAGTGCTTTTTCACACTCTACATGTCTTATTTGAGGCATGTATGATTTAATATTTGTATATAAGTTTTGTTCGTATTGCTCTAGATGTCAATGCACCAGGCCCTTCAGTATTTATGGTGGGAAGACCCATAGTTACCTATAACAGTTGTTGATTTCAAAGTAAATAAAATGTAGAGAAACTAAAATCAGGTTTCAAGGATTCCATTTCCAGAGCAAGTGAAAGCCCCAGGTCAATGTAATTTTCTACTCTTATAAACCTCATCTCATGATTTTTTAATGAAAATTGAGAGTGCATAGGCAAATGCTGAGGGCAAGCTCAAGGTCACCAAGCGCAAGCGATAGACTCATGGTTTCTAGGACAAGATCAAGATCAGGCTCTCATTCATGACTTCATGCCCAATGGATGCAACAAGGCAACTGGTCTCTTCATCTAGCAGGAAAATGTCCCCGTGAGTCACCAAATTATCCCAATTTTGCCCCCTGGAAAAATTGATCAAACATGACCCCACACAGAAGAAAATCGGAAGGTTCAGTTCAGTCATGTGAGCCCACATTTCAAATCCAAAAATGAAGGGGTAGGTTCAAAGGGGAAATCGGAGAAAAATGGTGTCAAAGGAGATCGAGCTAAACAAGAGAAAATCGTGAGAAAGGGCTCAAATTTTTGAGGCTGTCAAAAAGGTGGTCCCAAATGTATCCCACCTTCCACCATGATGAAGAATGGGCCTCTTTTCTTGTCCAATAAGGAATAAATGCACATGGGGGCATGGGTTTTCTAAGCAAAGAGTAATCCCATCATTGAGTAGGTGGATTCAATGCTCTTCCAATGGTGGTCCAAATGGAGCAGGGTCCAACGATGTTCAAATTCTTCCCTCTCTCCTTCTCTCATTCTTCTATATGTTGTAAAGGAGGGGCATATTTCAAGAGGTTGGTCATATTTTCTCTCTCTGCCACCATCTCTCTCTTCTCCCTAAGGTCGAATGTGGAGTTTAAGCCTTCTCTCATGGCTCTGTGTGAATGGAATTTTCTAGCCTCTTGAAAACTCCACCCACCGATGATGTCATCTCAACATAACTGTGAACTTTTGGAGCAATAAAATATGTTTCATGATGCATTTTGTCCATCCTTGCTTATTTTATGTGTCCGAGTCTTCCGCTTCCTCACATCAAAGTCACGGAAGGAGTATATGTGTGCATACTTTCAAGAGGCGAATCCAAAGCTATCCCCAAACATGCGGTTTTGGGAGTCAAGTGTTTAATGGATTTGAAGTGGTGATCCATGTGAACTCTATCTTTGGTCTGTGATGCATCTTTTCCATCATCTTTGTTGCTCACCTCTCTCCCACTTCGACCTTCAAGCATCCATAAATTTCGAGATTGTGATCAAAGGAACCCTCCTCTCTGTATCACCGTTTTAGTGTAGGATTTGTTTTCATGCACTTTCTCTCCCATGATGAAGAATCCTCTTTTCTTGTCTAGGAAGGTTAGATTAGGGTTAGATAGTTTTCCTACATTAGAATAGCTTATGGTAGGTAATTTAGGAGTAGGAACTGGATTTCTCCCTAGGGCCATCTCAAGTCTGTGCAAGTCCTCTCATGGCTCTATAATAGATAGTCCCATGTTATTCAACACACCGAATTCCCCCACTCTTACATCCAAGGCCATTTGGGGGTGTTGTAATTTTGCATCAATAGCATGTGGGTGTAAGAGGTCGGAGTGATAAAAGAAAACAAAGTAAGAAGGTCAAAAATGGGGGCTAATTAGTACTTTCTTCACTCAAAACCATCTAAATAGTAGTATGAGACCAAGACTAAATAATGTCTAAAGTACATGATTTTGTGTCTACAACCACCTCCTTCTGTTCATCTTTTCATGATATACGCTTAGGCTACGAGTCACGCACACGCCATTTCGATGTCGCATCTCATCACTACACACTCATCACAATGCACTACATACAACACATAGTTCGACTACTTCCCAATGATGCACTCTCATTTTTGGTTCATTCTTGACTATTGAGGGGCATATTAAATGAACCTCACTTATACAACTCCATTCACTCAGGGGCAAGTGGCTTCTATCATCCATATTGCATTCTATTCCATCTATCCACATCATATTGCATTTATGGTTACATTTAGTCTTGTTTGCACTTATCTTTACGTGTTCACTTTACTACACATGTTAGATAGATCTCTTGTATGTCATTATCTTTACCATACGCACATGTGTGTTCACATCTTTTATAGTTGTGATCACAGGCTATACAAGGATTATATACGTCACATGGATGCTTCATACACTACAGTTCTATTGTTTCAATAGCACTTAGCACTTTCCATTATTAGGTTATACATGCTTTGACATACTTGTTATTTTTCTAACATGTTAACGTGTGCTTCATACACATCATTTGTTATGTAGGGATACTTGTATCTATACTTGTTTGTTTGTTTGTTATTATCTATTATTGTTTGTCTTGTTTACGGGCATTGCCCTTTGTTGTGTGCACACACTTGTTTGTTTATGGCCATGATGGCCTTGAGTGTCTTGCGACATCGTGAGTGGTGTCCCATGTTTACAACCCACTTTGTGTTGTCTATGATTTTATCCTTGAGTGTTTACATTATGTGCTTATGTTCTAGCTTACACATTTGTTGTTTCTACATGCATGCTTGTTCATACTAACACGTGTTTTCTAGCCACTTCTTTGTATGTGTCATGGTATCTACCAAGAAATTTCCCTTCCTCCTACAAGGTAGAGTTTCAATTATGTGGTCGGTCCTCTTTTGAGTTCACATTCTCTTATCTCGACGATGTCACATGTGCCCCCAAAGAGGGGGACATCATTTGGGGTTTACACACAGGTATCGATATAGTTCGATCTATAGTCATCATATATGGCACATTCACTACAGGTTTGCAAGTGGGTTCAAACCAGTCTACGAACCCCATACACATCGTCTTTTACAAGGAAGATTTTCCTTAACATTCTAGGGAGCAATTACAGTTGGAAGATACATCAAAATTTCCTCCCTACACTACTTCGTCTAGTGGTGTCGATCACCCTAAAAACTAGACAGTACAGAGATCTCTTCACCAAGTCTTAGGAATCGATTCAAAGTTAGAGAATAACACATTTCTCCCTACACTACTTTGGCCACAGTGGCATGAGATCGCCCAAAAAACTTGCACTTCAACGATAATTATAGGATATCCCTCTACACCCTTTTTCTCATCACGGATCAAGTGCACATGTTCCTTTTTCAATTTCATTTTCATATTATTTCTACATGTTTCTTTACATAGAATTTTTACATATACATGTGTATTTGACTACTTGATCATCTTCTCTTTTACAGTCCATTTGTATGGGAAGAAAGTAGTCAACAACAACACACACATGGCAAGTACACACACGATACTAACCATGTAGGTACACTACACACATTGGCATCTATGCACATGCTTCCTCCCTAGGTTCACTCTCATCACTTTTTACACTTTTACATCTTTAGTCTTCATGCTCCATCTTTATTTTTATCACACCACGCTTTTTCTAGTCCTTTGGTGTGTTTCTACATCACTCTACATGGATTATCAGGTACGCATCTTTATCTACTTTATGTTACCTAGCTTTCCGCTCACCAACATAAGGTGGGGGAAAATGTGGTCACTAAATCATGCACTTGGAGTCAATAGTTAATCTCGTTCTCATACTACTATTCATATGGTTTTTGAGTGAAGAAAGTACTAATTAACCCATGTCCTTTGGCCATCTTATTTCACTTTTTGTCATCACTACCGACCTTCCGCATGTACTTTCCCAATTTGTTTTATCATTCTATGTTTTTCTACTTGACTAGGGTTCCCAGCCTAGACCGTGACAAGCACCCTGGTCCCATTCTGGGTGCCTTGATCCTCTTTACACTTTCCTTCCATCTTTTGGCACTTTCTATCCATTTGAAATTTCTATATTTTTAGTGGTATGAATTTTCATGGTTAATTACAAAATTAGAACAAGAGAACCATATAAATATAAAGTTATGATACCATAATGAGGGACCAAGCACTAAGCACTTACTATCACCATCTATAGTTGCATCCATTAAAGGTGCATAAAGCTATAATTGCATCCATCTAGCTCCATCATAAGGCACACAAGGTTGGTTCATTTGTATCACACTTTATAGGAGGGAAGTTTATTGTTTCAATGCACACATTTATTACATTCTACATCTAGTTATTATTTTCTACTTCACAAAGTGTGACTAGCACAAGAGCAACCTAGGGCACGATTTGCATACACACACACATAGAACTACATTGGGTCTGAGATGTAGTGTAACACTTAGTAAGTCCACCATTGTGGCCACCGAGGGCGTATGATCCCTTTATATGCATCTTTCTTTTTTAGGGGTTTGATGTTTCTCTTGGGCTTTTGTATGTCTCTCCTTCATCTTTGATTTGTAGCAACATCCAACGTAGTTCAGCAAAGTTAGTGCGATAGGAAGAAACTATAGGTGAACATCCAATGAAACCTCATAGGAGGGTTACAGACTATTTCTACATACTAGGGAACCCAAATGTATCATACCAAGGCACCCAAAGTGCCCATGTCCCTCTCCAAGTGTTTTTGACGATTTTGTATGGTTGTTTCCACCTCTCCTCCTGTTTGCTCGGTTCACACTGTGACACAGCCTCACACCTTCATCGAATCAACTAAGGAATTCCTAACCCCTCTTGCACATTAGGGTTTTACATTTCTATTTACTTAGTTTTTGGGTCACTTTATTTATTTTATTTAGTTGTTATTTATTGTTTTGCATAGCATTAGATTAAGTTAGGATTTTCCATTTTCACATAGTAAAAAAACATACTACTATTTACATGATTCCTAAGCAAGAAAACTAGTGATTGACAATTATCTTTGGCCTCTTTTCTTTGTTTGTTATTTTTATTTTTGGTCTTACACACCCTACATTCTAGTCATATCTTTACTTGTTTATCTTTTATGGCTTCACACACCATCACCTGCCCAGACAAAGGCCCCCATGCGCTCGTGTCCCCTCTGGGAACTCCTAATATTTCTTATCTTACTCTCTCCTTTTAGGTCTCTTTAATATTTTGGGCATCTTTTTCACTTGTGGTTCGGCATTCCAGGTTGCAATTATGAAATTCAAACAAGGTAATGATATAAATACATAGTTGTGTGTTCAAAATGAGGACTAAACACTAAGCATTACCATTACCACATAAACTTGCATCCAACAAGCACCTAAAACACTCCAAAGCATTCATCTAGCATCTATTCAAGGGAAAAGGGAATGCATACACTACATAGGAAGTGAAATTTTATTCTATTCCATCCACACATTTACATCTTAGAGAAAATCTAGCCTGATATTTAGTGCATCTTACACAAGAGCATCCTATGGCATAATTTCTATACATGCTCAAAAAAACTACATGGACTCTGAGATGTAGTGTAGTGCTCAATTGTAAGTTCACTCTTCGAGTGACCACCAAGGTCAGTCCTACTCCTCATTCTACATTTTCCTTTTTAGGTTTGATGTGGTTTTGGGCTTGTGCAGGTGAACTTCTCTTTTGCGGAGTTACGGTATTATCGACAATCATAGTGTGAATATCAAGTGATCAACAAAGAACAACTATGACACCCCCGTAAAATAGTAAAAAAACATAATCAGTGCATTTGTGTAGTCATAGGCACCCAAAAGTAATCTCCAATGCCCAGTGCCCCTGTCCAACTACGGGCCCCCATGTCTTACATTATTTGTAAGATCCATAATTTATATTGAGTATTTATGATGTTTTTCCCATCGTGTTCAGACTTTTCCTTGCCCATATTAGTTCATAAACTATAAACTAGCTAAGTCTCTTTATCCATCTCTCTTGCTTAGGGTTTCATACTTTACTTGCTTATTTGTTTGTGTCTTTATTATATGTTAGTAATTGTACATCATTATTTATAGTAGTTCCTCCTCAGTAATAGGGTTTAATAATTTTATTTTTATTAAATCATATGTTTGGTCAATCCTATAATATTATATGCTTCCTATGGAAAGGCTCAAGGCATAAGAGATAGAAAATGGTTTGGGCTTTATAGCAAAACTAAAAGAGGTGCATAAGGGTTTTAATGTAGCACAAAAATGGGAAGTGATGTTTTGACATGCCTAAATGAATGGTTCAATGGTCAAGCAATAAACCTTAGTAAATGAGACACAAAAAATGAGCAAGCTTGGGTTCCACAATTGCAAAGTAGATAGTGGAAAATATGTGTTTCAATAGAGAAAAAAAAAAGTGCAAAGACCAATAGATATTGAGTTTTTTCACCATGGGAAAGTTGAGTGTTAGAAAATTATAGCCCTTGTTGGTCGAGTAGTTTTGAAAGGGTGTATCTAGAAACCATTTCCAATCTTTCCACCTATACAAGAAGAGAAACCCAAATCTTGTGTGAAATTTCTCTGCAATAGCATCCACAATTGCTTCCAAGAAACATTTTTATCACCACTAACCAACAAGAGTTTAAACTTAGCTTATGGCCATGAAATTAATTTTTGTATAAATTCTACAATAGACATCATGTGATGTGTGAATCCATTGTCTCTGAAATTTAAAGACACGCATTGCACCTCTATTAATGGAACATTTTGGAATTCAATAACTGGGGACCACCACACCGACTAATCACCGATAAAAAACCCATTTATGAACTCATCTCATTCCACATAAGCTAAGGTTTATTTTTTTCCCAATCCTTCCAAATTATTTATATAAATGAATGAGCCCACCACTTTCACCAAAGATTTGATGATGAGAAAGTTCAAAAATCCTAACCCTTTCCAAGTGTTACAACCTTATGGAGAGCCTTCTAAGATGCAATTACACGAGTGATTTTATAAGCTTCATGTCCTTCAATAGCGCAAATGATCTATTTGGTGTAAAGGCCAACACCTTAATGCCCAATGTCCAACAATCGTATGCCACCATAGGAGTCTTATAGAGTTTTGTTTTATATAGTTTATTTTTTATTTTATTTTTAATTGATAAAGACAATGTTGTTTACCATAAAGTATGTTAAAGGTGATCTTGATGACTCAAAACTAGCACTTGCACCAAAAGGTGGCAAAATTTACATCATTGATAGAAAACTATATGAGGGTTTTTAAGTCATTGAAGGAATTTCAAGATGCACTAAAAATTCATATTTGACTTGGGTAGTAAGACATGTAACAAGAGGCAATTGTAGAGGATGTTTTTGGATTTTTAAAACCACTAAAGAGGAGGGCAAGGCCAAGCAAGAAAATATATTCATCTCACAACCAATCAACCATTATGTTAGTATGAGGACCACTTCCACGGGTCGATACCCCTATTGGCATATTATGTTAGTGAGAGGGTCACTTCCATTGCAACATCACCTCTATTGGAATAAGGATCATGATATATATAAGGGTCTATTTGTTACCACAAACTAAGTCAACCAACTAATGTGCGATTAATGTTTTAATTGAATGGGGATTTTTTAGAGTTGTAGAAACAATTCCAAGATGCATCAAGAGGCATATCTAACTTGGGTAGTACCACGTGTATTTAGAGGAAATTTTAAAGGATTTTTAGATTTTTTGAAACCACGGAGGAGGAGAGGGAAGGTCAAGCAAGAAAATATACTCATCCCACAACCATTTTTCAATTTATCTTCCTTGTGGGGAATTGATTGATTTAATAGGAGAGAGTATCCAAAAAAAGCAAAGGTGGAGTGTTATATTATGGTTTTGAATCATCTTACAAAACTTCAAAGAAGTGTCCCCGCATTCGGGATGCAACCATACACATTGTCCATACACATAAATGGAAATGGTGGTGTAGAGGTGTTAGTAGTGGTCATATGAGCATTGTATATAATAAGTGTTTAATAGTGATGATTTTTTTTACAAAGCTCCCAAATCCGAGTCTTTTATCCTTAGTAGAATGAATTACCTTTGAAGGAGGAATTTTCATTTGTTTTTGTTTTTGTTGAGAAGTTGTGAAGTAAGTGATATTTTGAGAGCGATGGAATTTGGACTTGAACCCTTGACCACATCTAGGTTTAAGACCATGTTTGTTTTCTATGGTAACAGTTAGTGAAGAAAAAGACCTACCAAATCGCTATAACAAAACTTGCAAAGGAATTTGTAAGAATGGGAAAAATATAACATATTGAAATAAAATTGAACAAAATTATTCAAATAACATCTAGAGCACCTCCTACATACTTGTTTATTTCTTCATTTCCTCTAATCTTAAAGTGCAACACAAACGCATAGCATTTATATTGAAGAAAGTGCCATACCTATTTTTCTTGACCATTTTATTTTTGATTAGTTTTAATTTTATATTTTTCTAGATTTATCCCCATGAGGGAAATTAATTGATTTTATAGGAAAAGCGCTCCCCCCCCCCAACCCCCAAAACAAAAGGAATAGAGGTGGAGTGTCATTTCTTTGAAAAGTCCTAAATCATTGTTAAGAACACCATTTTGTGCATGTCCTACAATCATAATTCTCCATGAAATCACATTGTTATGAGGTATTTTGTCAAAAATTCCCATACCTTGTATATGCTTTGCACATTTTGCATACATATCTATTAAGGCATTTATAACTATGGAATCTAACAAAAATCCCTTCCATTATAATTTTTGCACGTCCATACCTTCTTTGAAGCTCCCGGTTTGGCATAGGGTGGGAGTATTATGGAAATGACGAGTTGATCGCTACCACTCCCGTCTTGTATTATAAGTAAGCATGAATTACCTTTAAATAAGAAGTTTCCATCCTTGTTTTTGGTTTTTGTTGAGAAGTTGTAGAAAAAGTGATAGTTTTTAGAGCGTTGAAATTAGGAGTTGAACCCGCAACCACATCTAGGTTTAATACAACGTGTATTTCCTATGAAAACAATCTAGGGAAGAAAAAGAGCCATTGAATTGTTGGAGTAAAACTTGCAAAGGAACTAGTAAGAAAAAGAAAAAAAAACCCAAATATATTAAAAGGAAAACAAACAAGAACATTCATTCGAATAAAATCTGAAGTAACTCCTCCATACTTAATTTCTTTCCCGAGTTTCCCCCATTGCCTCTAATCTTGCAACAGAGTATTTATAATGAAGAGAGTGTCACAAATGTTTTTCTTATTCTTGCTAACGATCTTTTAAATCACTATTTTCCAAGTTTTAATTATTTATATATCTTACTTGAGGGGAATTGGTTGATTTAATAGGAGAGAGTACCCCGAAAAAAAAACAGAAGGTGGATTATCATTTCTTTGATGCTTGATGTATTGCTTTGAAAAGTATTAAAGCATTGTCAAGAACACAATTTTATGTGTATCTTGCAATCATAAAAATCCATGAAATGAAGTATTTTGTCAAACAGTTCTTGTATTTTGTATATGTTTGCACATTTTACATGCATATTTACATGAGCATTTACAACTATGACATCTAACAAAAATCCCCTTACCATAATAATTGTCAACATTCAAAATGTTATGCCCCAAATGTTGCGCCAAAGCGCTGAAAAGGTAGTGTTGATGAGTCCCAAAGCCACACCTAGGGGCGTTGGTGGCACATTTATTGCACCTTTTGCTATATATAGGCGCATCCGACCTGTCATTTTCACGATTGAAAAACATGAAAAAGTTATTCTTCTGCACTTGTCAGCGTTCCTATCAGCCCCGTGTGTTGCTTTTTTTTCGTCACATTCATGGACCCCACATCATTTTCTCTATCTTATATATTCCTGGTAAGTGGCCCTTGCTCTTCTTGTGGATTTGTTGTGGTATCTTTGTTGTTTTTGGAGGTTAGTATTATTAAAAACAAAAAATGAACCTATGAAGGTAATGCAACTCCAGCCCATTTTGCAAATCAAACCCACCTTCAAACTAGTTTTACTCTCCTTCCAGATCTGCTAACCTGGAAGGCCTTGTCTCAGAATGGATCCTTGTCCCTTTTTCCTCTATTCCCCTCACTATCAAAATCTGAGTTAAAAGAGGCAAAAAACCACAAAGCCTGCCAAAAGAGTGAAAATTATAAAGCTTTTGCAAAAACCCACTATTTTCTTTTCAAGCAAGTTTCATTATTGATGTAACATCAAACACAGCGCGTGCGCCAAGGGGCACACTATCCCCGCATGCAACATTGGCCTTTCCCACGCCTTACAAAATTCCTAAAGCAATAACACAGGTGCAAGCGCAACTACAACTACACCAACATTTGAATGTTGTGCAGGCCCTTCCTGCACGCGCGCGCAAAGCTTAAATTCTTGCGCACCTTACCTTAATGATGCACCTTTGAATCTACACCCCTTGGCGCATCATAATGCTTTGCAAACATGTACCACATCTACTGCTAAAGGCACACCCCGAAGACCTTGCTACACCAAATGAATCTGCCCAGTTAAAACCCTTCATATGGCGCAGCGCACATCCATCGACACACCAACATCTGAATGTTGTGTGTAGTCTTTCCATGCCCCTGCACCCCTTTTGGCATTGTTTTCTCCCATGCAACACTTTCCAAAAGTGTGCCTTGCTATTCTGAGACCCTACAGCCTACAGTAAAGTTGTGCCTTGCGCCCAGAAGCTCATAAATTGCTAACTTTTCATTCTGTAAGCTTTGATGGATGACTTAACAGCTAACATGGCTCTTCTATGGTGGACTTCCCTATTCTTCTTGCAGATCAATAACTGAACTCAGATCCACACATGTCTTCATCAAGTAAGAAGCCAACCAAGTCTAAGGGTAAAGCCAAGCTAACAGAAGAAGAAATGAAGTATAAATACCAAAGGGTCAGGATGCCCGAATCCCTTGCAGAGTGTGACCTGATATCATAGATTCAGAACTCGGTCACATTGACATGGAGGACTTCTGGGCTAGAACTAAGAAGGTCACGGGAGTCCATGGATGGACAAATTGGTCGGCAGTGGTCTACATTTTGCCACAGGATTCCCGTGAGCAATCAACAATGAGTTCATGATGCTGGTGGGCCATTGTTATAATAAGGACACAAGATGTGTCGAAAATGAGAAGGGCGAGGTAATAATCAACCTCACTACCCGACATTTTGAAATCATGTTGGGTATCCCCACCACCAGCATTTTGTAGCATAAGCCAAGACGACTACATGAAGGCATGGAATGAAAATGAAGACAAATGCATGCAGCTAATGAATGAGGTATACCTCAAAAACAAGAAGGTGGTGAGCAGGTGGCCACAAGTCATTCATCGCAGTGACTTCTCAGAAGAGCTGAGTGACACCATCACTTTCTTGAGTAGGGTGTTTGGGCTTCCCGATGCCCATTATTTCCACAAGTGGATGCTCAGATATTTAGAAACAATGAGCAAAAATGTCCCGATCAACGTTTTGAATGGGCGGAGATTATCAACGAAGACAATCTCCGAGCAACTTCAACAACTCTCAACAACTAGGAGGTTCTACATGAACTCCTATGTAGTGTACACTGCTGCCTCTGAAAGAGACTACCCAACGCATTGAATCGATGCGGGGTATGGCCCCAGGTTAGAATATATGAGTATTATCCAGAGTTAAGGCTAGAAAATAGTATAGCCCAATTCAAAAAAAATCAATGATGCCTTCTTCTACGGCATCATCTACCTCTTGAGGCCCAATATGACTCACGGTCGATGACCAAGAGCATGGTCACTACCACAGAGAAGTGGGGAGCATTATTTACGTAATTCCCCACTTTCACCTATCTCAGAGCCGCCAACTTCTTGGGGAGCCCACCAAGTTACCGAGGTATGCGGGACCTAAGCTGATCCTATTGGAGCTATCTAGATAGCTTATCACATACCACGAGAAGTGTTTGAAAAGAAAGAAGGGTGGAACTCCATTCCCCCTCACAGTGGGTAGGTACACCTGCACTTCACAAAGCAAAGCCCGGGAAATGTTTGCAGAGCTTGAATTGCTCAACTTAAAGCATAATTTCTGGCGAGGCCAACCTTTGATCCTCGTGATTACCTTCCAAGGGAAAAGCTCGATCCAATTCACATCCCTCAGATCAAAGATATCTACATCGATCTATATCACGAGACCGAGCTCAGACAAAAGGATCACTCCCGCCTGGCCCGGCAGAGATCATCCAATATGGTGTGGCCATCGTCCCGAAAGGTTTCCAAGCAACTGATCAAGAAGTTGATCAGGTTTATCTAGACACGGATGGGGACAATTGGCCATTCACTGAGATTGATAGAACTAAGGCACCTCAAACTATTGAGGAAAGGGTTAAGGGCACTCTCAGCAATGCACCGAGCATTGGTGCAAGAAAAATAGTCTCATCTACCTTGGAGTAGACTTCACCACGTCTCCCTTGGGAAATGCACCCACCAAGCCGAAGCACTTGCCAAAGGGAAAAGGGAAAGATAAAGAGGGAGAGACAAGCACTACTCAGGAGGAAATTCCCGAGAGTCCTCCTTCCACCACCGAGGAATAAGTAGTAAGCCTGATATCCCCAGAAGAAGAAGAAGTGGTAAGTGTTCCAATGGGCACATCCACTCAGGATGTTGCCACTACTACAACTAGTGAAGTTCCCACCATCCCATCTCCCGCTCCTCCTTCCTCCTCATGTCACTCAACCAACCACTCCTTTGGTTGTGTCTTCTCCCCATCTTCTACTTGTTCCCCCTTCCTCTTCCTCCATCTTCTCTTCTCTCACGGATCTGTCCCCCAACATTTCTTCTCTCATCTCTCATATCCCTTCCACCCCCACGGTTTCCTCTCCCGTAGTGAGTGACTCCTACCCCCATGAGCACTATGTTGGCTTCTCTCTCGATGCCACCACCAAGTGTCTCGACACATTTCCCGTGCCCACTGCAACTACTCCTCCTTCCACCCCTGTTCCCTCCTCTTCCCCTGGTCCCACTCCCTTAAGTCCGTAAATGGATCTCCAAACACCGAGCCAAAGACAAGAGGAAAGTCCCCATTGCACCTATGGACTTCTCATGATTCTCGCTAAAGGAGCTAAGAAGAAAAAGGCTATAACCCACTTCTCTCAAAGCACTTCAGGTGAAAGAGTTATGGAAATCACGTACCCTATCCCACAAAGGAGAAAAAGATCTGTCTCCTACAGATTTTACAATGACTCAGTCACAATGGGAACATCCTCATAAAAGCCTACAAGGAGAGGCCTTATCCATAGTGGATGCCCTTTGCAAAAATCTTCAGAAGCAAAGGAAGAGAAGAGGATATTGAAAGAGAAAAACAAGCATCTTCTCCAAGCCCTACAGAAAATGGGCAATGCACCTCCTATAGCTGCCACCGAAACTCCTGAAGCCCTTAGTCAGAAAAGATAAATGAGTACGCCAAGATTGGTGAGCAAGGTATGGCAGTGTCCACCTAGAGAGACCAAATCCTCAAAGATAGTGAGGAAGTGATTATAAAATTCACAGAGCTATATCAAAATATAGATCAGGCTAATAAGGAACTCTAGGCAATTATAGGACCTATCTCCGAAGAGTTGGACCATGCCAGGTTACAACACGAGACATTCCAGAAGATGCTCGACTCCAAATGATGACTTAATGAAATTCAACGTCTTCATCACCCAAGAGCACCCAACAAAGTCCTTGCTGCTTTGGACTATCGGGTTGACCAAATGGAATTTGTCTTGGAGAAAATAGATAAAATCAAGGAGGAAGCCTTGGATGCAATGCATCAAATGGAGCAGATCATTTTAAGGATGTCTCTAGGTTTTCTCACCCCATCATACACCTTGAGGAAGGCAGATGACACTATTCAGCTCTTCCAAGGAATCGTGTCGCAGGGTTTAGCTTCAGAAGTCCACTTTTGATGTATAGAATCTATCAACAACCTTCTGGCCTACCGCGACTTTGTTGGATACCTGATGGAGGTAGGTAATGAATACTTCAAACTCCCGAAAAGACTCAGAGATGAATGGGAGACTTGCGAAGTCATCGGGATCATACCAAGGGTCCCGCTCAGGATCAACTTCAAATGATGGTCAGCAAGTTCATGGAGTACCGAGCTCAATTTCACATTTCCTCCCCTGAGCAGAAAAGATACTCCTTTCCAGCCAAGGGACGACGATGAATAGGCTCCTTCCTCCTGAGATTTATCCCATTTTTGTCATAATATTTAAAAGAATGTTGGCACAAATGATGACATCATCCATGTTGCACCATGGGATGTTGTCATCCACCAAATTGCCCCAAAGTCAACAGTTGACTTTTAGATATTTTGTAAATATTTTGTAAATAGTTGTTGGCTCCTTTTTTCCTTCTTTCTCCTTCTCCTTCTATAAATACTTGGATACTTGTTGTATTCAAGTAGTGAACATTTTTTAGATGAAAAATAGAAGTGAGAGAAAAGGCTTTGTACTTTTTGTAATAAAAATATTAATACAAAAATTAAGACTTTGTGCTCAATGGATGTGTTATGTGCATTAGATCTTTCTTAAGTTAGATCTGTGTTGCTTTTCTTTAGATCTATCTCTACTTTTTTTTCATTTGCTCATCAGTATTGCTTTGTTCGTTTATGCAAGTAGGTTTGGCTCTGTTTACTACCATGCCCAAAACATAAACCCTCTGACCTTTCTACTTTGGAATTCATTTCTTTTCTCCCTTCGATCTATCCCATCTCCTTCCTCCCCTTCATTCCTTTCTATTCACAGTCGGAAATACCCCTACTTGGGATGAGATCCCAAACCCCCGAAGGTAAGAATACTCAGGACTTGCATAGATTCCTACTGGTAGAATAGCAATAAACCAGTTTCACTTTGTTGTCTCAAAGAGGGGCTATGCCCTGCACACTATTGGCTCATCTATCCATAGATCTCCCTCCCGATGATTTTCTGACCAATAGCTTTTTTGGTGACTCTACTGGGAAAGAACCAGATCTATGTGAGTGTTATGACACTAACAGTTTTTAAAGCTGCTGTGGTGACTAAGAAAATAGATAAAACTGTGAAAATCACTACCTGTTTGCAAATCTTAACTTTTTGTTTAAAATCCAAAATTTTTTGCAAAAGTGATCCAAACTAAAATTTTCTTCAGAGATCCATAGATCTGGACCAGTTAGAAACCTTTAGTTCACTGAGTTTTTATAAAAACCCGTATATTTCCGTAGATCTGAGATTCTTGATAGTTTTACAAATATTTTCAAACCTTTGTCAAAAAAGTCAAATCTAAGATCCGAAAATCAGCTTACTAAGTTAACCATCATTTTATCCTCATTAATCTTTGTCATTAAACCGCAATCGGTTTTCAAAAGAGGGATAAAATTAAATATTTGGAAAAGTACATGTTGCTGATTTTTGCCAGAAAAATCAGAAAATCAGCAAGTATAAACAAAAAGAGTTCTTAAATCTACTCTAAAGACATTGCAGATCTGAAAAGATACACTGGCGGGTGAACCATTTACCCGTAGCAGGAGAGCCCATGGAGAAGTTGATCCTACTTTTGATCTACTTCAATGGCACAACTTCAGTATTACACCAGCACGCTTCCCATCACTGAGTTCAGCTAATCGGTCAGCCAGAAGTGCCTCGCCTCCAGAAAGAACCAGTTTTGCACAAGGTGCCTCCACATCCCTTTGCAGGTTTCTTACTCTCAATGGGAACCACACTTTCAGCTCACGTCCTCTTTTCCAACTTTTCAAATGGCAATACCATGGGGAAACGCTATGGGCCCTCTTGCATTGCCACATCCAGTTCACGCACTCCCTCATGGAAACGCAAGAATTTCCCAAGATTTGATGGGAGTGGAAATCAAAGCATGGATTCACATATATCTACATTCATTATGTCATGTAGCATCCTAGATGTAACCATGAAGATGTGTCAAGACGCCCTCTTTTAGAGACCTTGCAAGGACCCGCAAGCAGAGTGGTTCCAACATTTGCACCGGATCTATCACCAGTTGGGCCACATTACGAACTGCATTTGAAGATAGGTATAAGCCTTCAGAAGATGCATTTGCATTACTATCAAAGATCACTCACTTAAAGAAGGAGGCCAATGAAACCATGCATGATTTTATCACCCGTTTCAATTCACTTGATTAACCGTGTGCCACCTACCATGCTGCCAACACCAGAAAATCAAAAGTGTTTCTTTGTGAATGCCATGAGCTCAAGAGTAAGTTTCTTACTCTTACAAGAACAAATCACCACCCTGGTCCTCACTCAAGCTCACGGCCATTCGGATAGAAGACAACCTTTTTATATCTCGGTGAGTTAAAATGAGAGCCATCCAAGCCTAAGGCTTTAACTCCTTCTCAAGCCACTTCATCAGATCCGGCATTCCAGAAGATGGCAAACGACTTGCTCGCATTAAAGAAGCAATTAGCTCAAGCTTCTCCTAACACTCCATACCGAGATATCCCACGGAGAAACTTCACTCCCAACAACACCCCACAAAGGCCATGTTTTCCTGCAGCTACTCCACGGTTGGCACTTGAGGCTCCTCCGGTCAATGCCCTAGTCGAGATCGAAGAAGAGGAGCAAATTTATGAAGAACCTTCATCGCCAGGTGAAGATGATCAAGATGTCGGTGAACCGACTGGTGACTCTACAATCGGGTATATGGAATTTAAAGATGAGGAATCTGATGAAGAAGAGGGTACTCAAGGGTATGCAAGTGATAGACAATCATATGCTGTTTTTACCCGCTCCCATGGAAAAGAAGTAGAAGTTGTTGCCAGGATACAAAAAGAGAAGGCTATGTCGAACACGCCTCCAACCATTGCTAAAAGAGGTAATCCTCTTCCTGCTCAACCTCCTATTAAGTCTTTTACGAAGAAATATTTTCCTCCCATCTCTCCTCCAAATCAGCCTTCTTCTATTCCCATAAAGACCAGTAACCCTACCCTACCATCATGTGAAGTGAGGGACTCATTCCTTCATCAACGCAACCCTTGGTCACATTCGACATAATCGATCACGCTAAAAAGACCAAGATTCAAATGTCTGAAGCCGAATATCTTTAGTCTAACCCTGAGCAACTTGTAAGATTGACCGAATATATCCAAAGCCAAGCTATCATACCTCTCATGTCTCCCCTAAAGGAATCCTTTCCACTCCTCCTGCATCTCGCATAAATGTTGCCTCGACTTCCATGTCAGGAAAAATTGAACCTTTTTATCTCTCCCTCCTAATCAATGGTCACAAACTAAGCAACTGCATAATTGATTCTGGGCTTCCGATAATGTCATGCCAAAAGGTCACTCATGCTTTGGGCCTTACTCTTACCAAGCCTTTCGGTAGATGTTACTCCATGGAAACCAAACAGGTTCCATTGATTGGACAGATCAAAGACGCACAGTTCGCATTTGTTTGCAGCGTTCCCAGAGAAAAGGGTGAAGATGACCATTCTCATTGCTGATATCCCAACAGCATATGGAATTCTACTAGGAAGAAGCTTTTTGCAGAGAAGTTGGTGGAGAGATTCATATGGACTGGTCCAAAGCCAGAATCCTCGTCAAGGGTGTAATGCAGACTTTGAGCCTGAATCACAAAAGAAGTACTTGGTCACCAATTCTTGATGACCCCAAAGCCCAAATTCTCTTCAAATCATCAGGGATGGGGAACTACTTCTTATCCACTGAGTCTGATAAAATGGATGTTCTCATCCAGAGGAGGACCTTAACAAGATATGGACACTGCAGTTTGATGGCAGTTGTGCAACTAGCGGATGCGGTGCTGGAGTTGTGCTAATATCTCCTAAAGAGGAGATTTTTCCTCTCTCTTTCAAGTTGTAGTTTTTCAATACAAATAATACTGCTGAATATGAATCTTTGCTACTTGGCATGCAAGCTGCAAAAGAAAGGGGAATCAAGAACCTAAAAGTACAGGGTGATGCTTGAGCTGATCGTTAATCAAGTGAAAAGAATATACCAAGTAAAGAATGAAAGGCTCAGACATTACCGCAACGCGGTATGGGACAACATTGAGGAATTTGATGCTTTCTCAATAAAAGCCATTCCAAGAGCTCAGAATGACATGGCCGATTCATTGGCCATCTCAGCATCTCTTATGCTCCCTCACCCAGGGTTGAAAATAGACACATATACCATTGAGGTAGTCTTCCACCCAAGCGTGCCAAATAATTCTCAACACTGGCAGGTATTTAACAATGACAATCAACTTATTGCCTTTCTAGAGAAAGTAGAAAATTTCAGTGAGCTTCATTTTGAAGGATCTACTTCTGCATGCCATGAATCTATCACTGTCAAGCAAATGAATCAAAGGGAAGGATGGCATATGTCAGCTCAAGGGAAATAAAATTCCAAAAGGTTTAGTCTCTCTAGAATGGTTGTTTGACAAACATGATCGTTTTGTCAAGAAGAAGTGGCAAGATGACCCTAACTCCTCTCCGTAGAACCGATTCGGTCAACTTGGGTTCTCTGTGGAACATCCGCAGCTTTGTGAACATCGGAAATGTTGTACACACCGAGGAAAAGTGGAAGTTTGTCAAATTGCTCAAGAAATATATGGACGTATTGGCATGGTCCTATGCCGATCTAAAGTCATTCAAGCCTAAGGACATTCAACATGACATCCCGTTAAAAGATGATGTCAAACCCTTTCACCAAAAATAGAGGCACTATAATCCCAAGATCTCGGGTACCATCCAGTGGAAATACAAAAGATGCTTTGGATGCGAGGATTATCTTTCCTATCCATCACAGTACTTGGGTCACAAACATCATACCAATATAAAAGAAGAATGGCGAGATACGCATATGCGTAGATTTTCACAATCTGAATCAGGCATCCTTGAAGGACAACTACCCGCTGCCCATAATGGATCAAGTTCTGCAGGCAGTAACTCGGTTCAGAGATGTTGTCCATGCTTGATGGTTTTTCAAGCTATAATCAGATTGAGGTCTCACCTGAAGACCGATTCAAAACAACATTCACTACTCCCTGGGGCACATTCACCTACAGCAGGATGCCTTTTGGCTTGACCAACGCTGGTGCCACCTTTCAGCGAGCAATGGACTTCACATTCAAAGGTATGATGGGAAAGGTCATCATAGTTTATTTAGATGACTTAACTATGTTCTCTAAAAAGTGAAGTGATCATTGTGATCATTTGGAGCAAGTATTGATTAGATGCCGAGAACACGGGATTTCCCTAAATCCAAAAAAGTCTATTTTTGGGGTCATGAAGGAAAGTTGTTGGGACACGTTGTCAAGCAAGGAAGGAACAAAGATAGATGTCAAAAGGGTTAAGGCTATTCAGAGCCTTACCTTACCCACAAGCAAGACCGTGTTCACTCCTTCTTCGAAAGGTGAATTTTCTCAGACGCTTTGTTCCCGACTTCACTGAAAAGACTCATCACATATCAAATATGATGAAAGGGTCACAAAATTTCCATTGGAGTGAAGAAGGAAAGGCATCATTCAAGGATATAAAAGCCTCCGTTGCCCATGCACCCATCCTGGTATGTCCCGACTTCTCCAAGGATTTTATCATGTACAGCTATGCATCTGAGCATACTGTATCAACCATCTTAATGCAAAAGAACTCTGAGGATGTTGAATCTCCAATCGCGTTCATGAGCTCTCCTCTCAAACCTCATGAATTGAAGATGTCTCAGTTAGAAAAACATGCCTTCACCATTGTCAAAGCAGTCAAGAACTTCCGGTACTACATCCTAAACTCTCATACGGTAGTGTTGGTTCCTGACACGGTAGTCAAGTCTATCCTAACTCAACAAGAGTTAGGAAGCTTACGAGGGAATTGGATCACAAAGGTCCAAGAGTATGATCTAGACATAAAACCAACCAAGTTGGTAAGAGGCAAGGGCCTATGTCAGCTTATGGCTGAAAACAAAGATTCAGAGATCCCCAAAGAGAAAGATGATTGCATCGATGAAGCACAGGATAAATTGAAGAAAGCTTGATTCTCTACCTATGGTTCTATTTGTTGTGACTAGCGACGAGTGGTATTCGATATCACTTTCTTTCTCACTTACTGGTGAGTGTCCAACTCATCTAACTTCAAAGGAGAAGTGGACTATAAAGCTCAGGGCAGCCAGATATGTCATATGGGATGACGGTTTATACAAACGTGGTATTGATGGCATCTTCTTGCGATGCGTTGACAAACCACAACAGATCAAATTGCTTGAAAGTTTTCATGACTCATCCTGCGGTCACTTCTCCTCATCCGTAATAACACATAAGATCATCCGGGCTAGTATCTACTAGCCAACACTATTTCAGGATACAACCACCTAGGTAGCAAAATGTGAACTCTGCCAATAGTTTTTGGCAAACCAAAATTGGCTACTTTTCCCCTCAGCCCGTCATTATTGATGAAACCATTCAGGAAATGGGGAATTGACTTTATCAGAGCACTACATCCCCAATCAAGTGCGGACATAGTTATGTCCTAACAAAGAATAGATTACTTCACCAAATGGGTGGAGGCCATACCTGTTAAGAATGCCACCTCTGAAGTTGTTTGCAACTTCATCAAAGAAAATATCATCGTGAGGTTTGGCATCCCACACAAGATCGTTGCTGATAATGCTTCCAACTTCTCCTCATGGGAAGTTATCAGTTTTTTCTATGAATACGGGATAACCTTGGCCCATGCCTCGGATTATTACCCCAGGAAATGGTCAGGCAGAATCCAATAATAAGAACCTAGTGACCATCATACGGAAGCTAGTCGATGAGAATCAATGGTCCTGGCACAAGTCATTGTATGATGCTTTGTGGGCAGACCGTATCACTCAAGAGATCTCTCGGTATGTCACCTTTTCAAGTGTTATATGGAATCGACGCTGAGCTCCCCATTTCTCACGGAACTTCCTACTCTACGCTTGACACGAGCAATCGAAGATGAGACTTTCCAGAATTCTCTAGAAAAGAGGATCATGTATCTAACAGAAACTTGAAGAAAAGAGAGTAAGAGTGGTCGACAGATCACCAAACATCAAAATCAAGTCAAGAGACTGTTCGATAAAAAGGCTAAGCAGAGGGATTTCTAGGTGGGAGATCTCATCCTTTTATGGGACAAGCGAAGAGAGCCAAAGGGCATGCACGGAAAATTCGACTCTCTTTGGAGAGGGCCTTTCAAGATCAAAAAGCTCAATGGAGAGAATAGCTTCTATCTCTCATATCTAGATGGAACTGAGCTCCCGCTTCCCTATAGCGGGCAACATCTCAAAATATTCAGGAAGTAGAGCTTGCTCTCTTCTGTATAGTTTTCTTTAGTTGTGTGTTTGTTTTTGTCATGTGTTTGTTTTTTTGTTTGTGTGTTTTCCTTCCTTTTTGTCACCCTTGTTTTTGACTCTATACCCAATGGATAGGCACATGTTGATCTGGGATTCTCTACCCTTAAGCTTCACTCAAAGATAGTCCCCAAAGAGCCAACTTGTTATCCTGTAAAATTGACAAGGGAAATTTTGTAGGTAACCATACCAAAATTTTTGTTTTGTTCCCCGTTGAGGTCCCTTAGCGTTCGGAATGGCATAAAATCCCTTTCTAGAAAATCTAGTTTTTCAACTTGGTCATTTTTTTTTAGTTGGGCATTTTTTATTCATGTTACATCAACCAAACTACGCCCCTCCTTTCCTTTGCACATCCTTTGGAGTGTCAACACTCCAAATGTTGCACCTTCCAATGTTGTGCACTTTCAAGACTGCGCCAAGGCACATGCGCCAGCTTGTCAACATTCAAAATGTTGTGCCCCTTAATAGTGCGCCAAAGCACTGAAAAGGTAGTGTTGACAGTCCCAAAGCCGCGCCTAGGGCGCAAATATTTTCATGTTGACATCTATCTGGGTGCACCTTAGAAAAAGTTGGTGGCACATTTATTACACCTTTTTATATATAGGCACATCCGACCTATGTCATTTTCACGATTGAAAAATGTGAAAAAAGTTATTCTTCTGCACTTGTCAGCGTTCCTGTCAACCTGTGTGTTGCTTTTTCATCGCATTCATGGACCCCACATCATTTCTCTATCTTATATATTCCTGGTAAGTGGCCCTTGCTCTTCTTGTGGATTTGTTGTGGTATCTTTGTTGTTTTTGGAGGTTAGTATTATTAAAAACAAAAATGAACCTATGAAGGTAATGCAACTCCAACCCGTTTTGCAAATCAAACCCACCTTCAAACCAGTTTTACTCTCCTTCCAGATCTACTAACCTAGAAGGCCTTGTCTCAGAATGGATCCCTGTCCCTTTTTCCTCTGTTCCCCTCACTATCAAAATCTGAGTTAAAAGAGGCAAAAACCACAAAGCCTACCAAAAGAGTAAAAATTATAAAGCTTTTGCAAAACATCCACTGTGTTTTCTTTGGCGCAAGTTTCATTGATGTAACATCAAAACACAAATATGCGCAAAGGGGCACACTATCCCCACATGCAACATTGGCCTTTCCCATGCCTTACAAAATTCCTAAAGCACTAACACAAGCACAAGCGCAACTACAACTACACCAACATTTGAATGTTGTGCAGGCCCTTCCACGCATGCAAGCCAAAGCTAAATTCTTGGCACACCTTACCTTAATGATGCACCCTTTGAATCTATGCCCCTTGGTGCATCATAATGCTTTGCAACATGTACCACATCTCGCTAAAGGCACACCCTGAGACCTTGTTACACCAAAATGAATCTCACGCCCAGTTAAAACCCTTCATATGGCGCAGGCACACATCCATTGACACCAACATCTGAATGTTGTGTGTAGTCTTTCCACACCTTGCACCCCTTTTGGCATTGTTTTCTCCCATGCAACACTTTCCAAAAGTGTGCCTTGCTATTCTCGAGACCCCATAGCCTGCAAAGAAAGTAAAGCGCACGCCCTGCCTGAAGCTCATAAATTGCTAACTTTTCATTCTATAAGCTTTGATGGATGACTTAACAGCTAACATGGCTCTTCTGCGATGGACTTCCCTGATTCTTCTTGCAGATCAACAGCTGAACTCAGATCCACACATGTCTTCATCAAGTAAGAAGCCAACCAAGTCTAAGGGTAAAGCCAAGCTAACAGAGGAAGAAATGAAGTATAAATACCAAAGGGTCGATGCCCGAATCCTCAGAGTGTGACCTGATATCGAGATTCGAACTCGGTCACATTGACATGGAGGACTTCTGGGCCAGAACTAAGAAGGTCACAGGTAGTCCATGGATGGAAAAATTGGTCGGCAGTGGTCTACATTTTGCCACAGGGATTCCCGTGAGCGCAATCAACAACGAGTTCATGATGTTGGTGGGCCGTTGTTATAATAAGGACACAAGATGTGTCGAAAATGAGAAGGGTGAGGTAATAATCAACCTCACTACCCGGCATTTTGAGATCATGTTGGGTATCCCCACCACCGGCATTTTGTGGCAATAAGCCAAGACGACTGCATAAAGGCATGGAATGAAAATGAAGACAAATGCATGCAGCTAATGAATGAGGTATACCTCAAAAACAAGAAGGTGGTGAGCAGGTGGCCACAAGTCATTCATCGCAGTGACTTCTCAGAAGAGCTGAGTGACACCATCACTTTCCTGAGTAGGGTGTTTGGGCTTCCTGATGCCCATTATTTCCACAAGTGGATGCTCAGATATTTAGAAACAATGAGCAAAAATGTCCCGATCAACGTTTTGAATGGGCGGAGATTATCAGCAGCACAATCTCCGAGCAGCTTCAACAACTCTCAACAACTGGGAGGTTCTACATGAACTCCTATGTAGTGTACATGTTGCTACTTACTCTCAAAGAGACTACCCAACAGATCAATCGATGCGGGTATGGCCCCAAGTCAGAATATATGAGTATTATCCAGAGTTAAGGCTAGAAAATAGTATAGCCCAATTCAAAAAATCAATGATGCCTTCTTCTACGGCGTCATCTACCTCTTGAGGCCCAATATGACTCACGATTGGATGACCAAGAGCGTGGTCACTACCACAGAGAAGTGGGAGCATTATTTACGTAATTCCCCACTTTCACCTATCTCAGAGCCGCCAACTTCTTGGGGAGCCCACCAAGTTACCGAGGTATGCGGGACCTAAGCTGATCCTATTGGAGCTGTCTAGACAGACTTATCACATACCACGAGAAGTGTCTAAAAAGAAAGAAGGGTGGAACTCCATTCCCCTCACAAGTGGGGTAGGTACACACCTGCACTTCACAAAGCAAAGCCCAGAAATGTTTTCATGAGCTTGAATTTCTCAACTTAAAGCATAATTTCTCGGTAACGAGGCCAACCTTTGATCCTCGTGATTACCTTCCAAGGGAAAAGCTCGATCCAATTCACATCCCTCAGATTGAAGATATCTACATCGATCTGTATCACGAGACCGAGCTCAGACGAAAGGATCACTCCCACCTGGCCCTGGCAGAGATCATCCAATATGGTGTGGCCATCATCCCGAAAGTCTTTTAAGTAAATGATCAAGAAGTTGATCAGGTTTATCTAGACACGGATGGGGACAATTGGCCATTCACTGAGATTGATAGAACTAAGGCACCTCAGACTATTGAGGAAAGGGTTAAGGGCACTCTGCAGCGCACCGAGCATTGGTGCAAGAAAAATAGTCTCATCTACCTTGGAGTAGACTTCACCACGTCTCCCTTGGGAAATGCACCCACTAAGCCGAAGCACTTGCCAAAGGGAAAAGGGAAAGATAAAGAGGGAGAGACAAGCACTCCTCAAGAAGAAATTCTCGAGAGTCCTCCTTCTTCCACCACCGAGAATAGGTAGTAAGCCTGATCTCCCTAAGAAGAAGAAGTGGTAAGTGTTCCAATGGGCACATCCACTCAGGATGTTGCCACTACTATAACTAGTGAAGTTCCCACCATCCCATCTCCCGCTCCTCCTTCCCCTCCTCATGTCACTCAACCAACCACTCCTTTGGTTGTGTCTTCTCCCCATCTTCTACTGTTCCCCCTTCCTCTTCCTCCATCTTCTCTTCTCTCATGGATCTGTCCCCCAACATTTCTTCTCTCATCTCTCAGATCCCTTCCACCCCCACGGTTTCCTCTCCTCATAGTGACTCCTACCCCCGTGAGCACTATGTTGGCTTCTCTCTCAATGCCACCACCAAGTGTCTCGACACATTTCCCATGTCCACCGTAGTTTTCCTCCTTCTTCCACCCCTCGCTTCCCTCCTCTTCCTCTCGGTCCCACTCCCTTAAGTCCAGAATGGATCTCCAAACACCTGAGCCAACACAAGAGGAAAGTCCCCATTGCACCTATGGACTTCTCTCGTGATTCCAACTAAAGGAGCTAAGAAGCAAAAGGCTATAACCCACTTCTCTCAAAGTGCTTCAGGTGAAAGAGTTATGGAGATCGCGTACCCTGATCCCACAAAGGAGAAAAAATGATCTGTCTCCTACAGATTTTACAGTGACTCAGGTCACAATGGGAACATCCTCAAAAATCCTGCAAGGAGAGGCCTTATCTCATAGTGGATGCCCTTTGCAAAAAGCTTCAGGAAGCAAAGGAAGAGAAGAGGATATTGAAAGAGCAAAAACAAGCATCTTCTCCAAGCCCTGCAGAAAATGGGCAAGTGCACCTCCTGTAGCTGCCACCAAAACTCCTAAGCCCTTAGTCAAGAAAAGATAAATGAGTACGCCAAGATTGGCGAGCAAGGTATGGCAGTGTCCACCTGGAGAGACCAGATCCTCAAAGATAGTGAGGAAGTGATTATAAAATTCACAGAGCTATATCAAAATATAGATCAAGGCTAATAAGGAACTCCAGCAATTACAGGACCTATCTCCGAAGAGTTGGACCATGCCAGGTTACAACACGAGACATTCCAAAAGATGCTCGACTGCCCAGTCGATGACTTAATGAAATTCAACGTCTTCAATCACCCAAGAGCACCCAACAAAGTCCTTGCTACTTTGGACTATCGGGTTGACCAAATGGAATTTGTCTTGGAGAAAATAGACAAAATCAAGGAGGAAGCCTTGGATGCAATGCATCAAATGGAGCAGATCATTTTAAGGATGTCTCTAGGTTTTCTCACCCCATCATACACCTTGAGGAAGGTAGATGACACTATTCGGCTCTTCAAGGGAATCACGTCGCAGGTTTAGCTTCGAAGTCACTTTTTTGATGCGTAAATCTATCAACAACCTTCTAGCCTGTCGTGACTTTGTTGGATACCTGATGGAGGTAGGTAATGAATACTTTAAACTCCCGGAAAGACTCAGAGATGAACGGGAGACTTGCAAGTCATCGGAGATCACACCAAGGGTCCCGCTCAGGATCAACTTCAAACGATGGTCAGCAAGTTCATGGAGTACCGAGCTCAATTTCACATTTCCTCCCTCTCGAGTAAAAACAGATACTCCTTTCCAGCCAAGGGACGACGATGAATAGGCTCCTTCCTCCTGAGATTTATCCCATTTTTGTATAATATTTAAAAGAATGTTGGCACAAATGATGACATCATCCATGTTGCACCATGGGATGTTGTCATCCACCAAATTGCCCCAAAGTCAACAGTTGACTTTTAGATATTTTGTAAATAGTTGTTGGCTCCTTTTTTCCTTCTTTCTCCTTCTCCTTCTATAAATACTTGGATACTTGTTGTATTCAAGTAGTGAACATTTTTTAGATGAAAAATAGAAGTGAGAGGAAAAAGGCTTTGTACTTTTTGTAATAGAAAATATTAATACAAAAATTAAGACTTTGTGCTCAATGGATGTGTTATGTGCATTAGATCTTTCTTAAGTTAGATCTGTGTTGCTTTTCTGTTAGATCTATCTCTACTTTTTTGTCATTTGCTCATCAATATTGCTTTGTTCATTTATGCA
>CM031240.1:913497369-913635982 GCA_018340775.1 Taxus wallichiana var. yunnanensis | reverse complement strand
CAGCTTCCAAAGAAATGAGGATCACCTATTATCAAGCACAATGTGTTTCACTAAGTGAAACAATGTGTTTGTGTTTATTTCTGCAATGCATTCCTCTCATAGACAAATTATGTCAGTAATGTAAGTCAGAGGCCAATCTAAACCATATGTACACCACTTTGTCGTTGCCCACTAACATCATATGGAGAAAAATCACAATGGATTTAATAATAAAGTGTCCTTTCATTCACATCACATGGATACATTTAGTGCATTCTAGTGGTTGTGATTAATAAGTTTTTTTGTTTGTGTTTGACCGCTTAAAACCATCCTCACATCACTACTCTCTTCATAAGGTATACATGGAAAATTTAACCAAAATTTAGAAGGCAGATTTTTATGGGGCGATGGAGTAAGTGTGTATGTGCTTCTAACCGTTTAAAGAAGATTAAGGGAGACACTAGTTGTTGAGAACCCTAACTTTAGAGGTGCATCAAAAAGTGGAGGTACGACATAAAAAAATTATGCCATGCTAGAAATTTTATGGTGATTTTAATAATTTCCTTATTCCACACAAGCGCCATGTGGTGGATCCAAAATCCAATGTGTATCTAAAAATCAAAATTGGATGGTGAACTCGGCGACTAACCCTTCTTGCTTAAAATTTTTCGTGCTTCGACATGGTGCATAGACAGCTCATGTTCCTAGGTAAACCTAAATGCATTCAAGCATATTCATTTTATCCATATCTCTTTACCAACCTCCTTCATCATTTCCAATTATGTACTATTGCTACATTCAATGAGCGACATTAACTATCATTGTCATCCATAGCCACAATCATATTTTGGAACCAATAGATGAACATTTCAATGCCCATCAAACTTACAATGGTGTCATCGAGGAATCAAATCAACATGTCTACTTGGAATTCATTTACATTTCTTTTTCTATTTCATTCTTTGTTTGGAATCACCAAGTGGGTCATTAGGTGAACCTAGATTTCAATGGTTAATTTATCATCCTCTACGCAGTTCTATACGATGAGTGTTATTTTAGTTTATTTTCTTATTTTATTTTTTATTTTCCACAAACTAAGATACTATGGTTTGATAAATGTCAAAATAGGGTGTTTCCATGCATGCATGTTGAACTATTACATACAAAATGTGTGGCCTCTTAGATTTGTAGTATATTTTGAGTTATTTTAGTGCATTTCTTATTTAATCTTCCATTCATCACCAATTCAAGCGATACGATGTATTAAATGTAAATAAGATGATATTTTCATGCATGGATGTTGAACTATTGCATGTAGAATGTGTGACTTCCAATTTTATAATATCTATTGAGTTTTTCGGTGCATATTCTTATTTTGAGTATATATAGAGCCATTTCATTGCATGTTATGAATTTACAATGTTATTATTGAATATACAATTATATTATTAAATATATATTTGTATATTAGTGAATATACTTTGAAGTTCGGTTATTATAATAGATAATGTCTGATGTTGTAAATAATGTTTGCATATGCATTAACTATGTGAATATGCATTGAGTATCAATCAACATAAAAGATAAATAAAATCTCAATATACATAAGTGTTGTGTTTTTAGGTAGTTGATATCTAAATATACATAAGCACTTTGTTTTTTAGGTAGTTAATATCTTAATATACATAAGTTATATGCTTTTAATAGGCACTTAATATATGAATATTCAATGGTTACTTTTATGAATATATACTAGAATTATTGAACATACATTGAATATGTAGCTATAATTTTGTCATTTTCTACTATGCATTCAAAATTTTAATATGTACTAAATATACATTACATATGCTAGCTGAATACACCCCACCCTAACAGCTTTTTTTCAAAAATACTACATTCTTATGAATTGCTTCCTCTCTCATAAACACTTAAATGACTAAATATGCATTGAATATACACCTATAATTTAGCCATGGAATATGATGTATTCAAAGATAAAGCTTACACTTATTCATTTAACTTACATTCACTATATGTTGATATTTTATAGATAAGCTATTGCGATTGATAAGCTTTTCGTCAAGTTAAAAGATGGGGTCTCATGGAGCGTGGACGTTGGAGTAAGAGAGATGCACCAATAATGGATATGTGATATTTGGTGCATTCCAGCCATCCTTATGGATAAGTATTTGTTTATTTGTGTTCGAATACTTAAAATCACACAATGAGTGTTTATGCTACCGCCCATAGAACTTGGTGTATTATGGGTAAGTATTTGTTTATTTGTTTATTTGTGTTCGAATAGTTAAAATCATACCAAGTGTTCAAAGAGACTAAATCACTTGGTGTATTACAACTATTGTTCATAATAAGTATTTATTTATTTGTGTTTAAATGGTTGATATCATGCATATACCACCATATTTAAAATATATCTACTAAAAATTTAAATAAAATTAAAAGGGTTTGGTTTCATGAAGGATTGGGGTTAGTGTCTATGTTTTGAATCTTCTTAACGAGAGTAAATAAACCACTTGTTGCATTCTAGTAATTATGATTAATAAGTATTTGTTTGTTTGTGTTTGAATAGTTAATATCACACCCACACCACCATATTAAAAAAATTATCTAAGGAAAATTTATATAAAATTCAAAACACTAAGTCCCATGGTGGTCAGGGTCAATGTGCATGCTTTTAATCTTTTCAAGAAGTCTAAAGTACTTGGCGTGTTGCAACTATTATGATTAATAAGTATTTGTTTGTTTGTGTTTGAATGATTGGCATCATACATATATCACCGTGTTTAAAATGTATTGGAGGAAATTTTAAACAAAATTCAAAGACTCGTCCCACAGAAGGGGAGTCGGTTTATCTTTGAAAATTCCCAAGGAAACTAAACCACTTGGTGCATTCTAGATATTGTGATTAATAACTACTTATTTATTTGTGTTTGAATGGTTAAAACGATATGTACACCACCGTATTCAAAATGTATAAGTGGAAAATTTAGGAATACCTCTTTCTTTTTGGGCGAACAGGTGAGCACAAATTTGTGTACTTGATAAACAGAGGACCCTCAAGTGCCTCCTCACAGATGGAGGCATACCCAAGGAGGCTTGGTATGGTAAGAAAGTTGATTATTCATTTCTTAGAGTCTTTGGATGTGAGGTGTTTGTCCATATAGACAAGGATGATAGGACCAAACTAGAGGCTAAATCGGAAAAATGTACTTTCATCGGTTATGGTGGTGATGACTTTGGATATAAATGTTGGAGTATTAAGGAAAAGAAAATCATTCGATCTAGGGATGTGGTCTTTAATGAGAAAGTCATGTATAAGCAATAGTTGCGAAAACGAGGAAGAATCCAATAAAGAATATGCAAGCAAGAGAGAGGATCTTCCGGATGGGAAAGTGACACATGAATCAGTTCGGAACCTCCTCAACAGAACCCCAAACTCCTATATTGAGGAGGTCTTATAGGGTAAGAAGAGAACCCGAACATTTTCTCCTTCTCTTTATTATTTATTACTCACCGATAGTGGAGAGCCGTAGAGCTTTGATGAAGCAATGTAGGTAGATGTCAAAAAGAAGTGGGAGCAAGCCATGGATGAGGAGCATCGTGCTCTCATTGAGAACCAGACATGGGATTTGGTGAAGCTACCCAAAGATAAAAGAGAATTACAAAACAAGTGAGTGTTCAGATTCAAAGAGGAAGAAGGAGGAAAGAAAAGATACAAGGCTCGGTTGGTGGTCAAGGGGTTTGCATAGAAAAAAAATTATAGATTTTGATGAGATTTTTTCTCCTATAGTAAAAATGACTTCTATTAGAACTATTCTAGGAATAGTTGTAGCAGAAGACTTGCACTTAGAATAGCTTGATGTAAAGACTGCATTTCTCCATGGTGATTTGGAGGAGGAACTATATATGCAGCAACCAGAGGGCTATGAGGTCAAAGGTAAAGAGGAGATGGTGTGCAAACTGAAGAAGAGCTTGTATGGCTTGAAACAAGCTCCACGTCAATGGTATAAGAAATTTGATAGCTTCATGATGGAGCAAGGTTATATTAGATGTTATTCGACCATTGCATGTGTATACAAAGAAATTTGAGGATGGAAGTTATATTATCCGTGTCTCGTATGTGATGACATGTTGGTTGCGAGTAAAAACATGCAGGGAAATAAAAGTACTCAAGAAGCAACTAAGTGAATCCTTTGTTATGAAGGATTTGGGGTAGCTAAATAAATCCTTGGTATGAAGATATCTTTGGATAGGAAGGAACGGAAGCTGACTTTATCTCAGGAAGAGTACATTAAGAAGGTCTTGAGAGGTTTAATATGCAGGATGTTAAACCGGTTGGGACTCCTTTGGCAAGCCATTTCAAGTTATCAAAGGAGCAATGTCCCAAGATAGAGCAAGAGAGAAACCAGATGTCCAAGGTACCTTACTCATCAACAGTTGGCAATTTGATGTATGCCATGGTGTGTACTAGGCCTGATATTGCCCATGTAGTGGGAGCGGTTAGTAGATTTATGAGTGATCTAGGTAGAGATCACCAAGTAGTAAAGTGGATCCTTCGATATTTGAGAGGGACCATGGGGACAATTTTGTGCTATAAGTGGATCAGACACCACTTTGTGTGGTTATGTAGATTCAGATATGGCTGGAGATGTAGACATGAGGAGCACAACAAGTTATGTTTACACTATAGGTGGGACAGCAGTAAGCTAGATTTCATGACTACAAAAGTTGGTGGCTTTGTCAACGATCACTTGAGGTGAGTATGTTCGCCACGAGGCAAGCAAGGAAATGATTTGGTTACAGCAATTACTTGAGGAGTTGGGGCATAAGAAGGAGGAAGGAAAGTTGCATAGTGATATTTAGAGTGTTATACACCTAGCTAAGAACTCTTCTTTCCACTCTAGGATGAAGCATATACAGTTAAGGTACCATTTCATCAGGATAGCTTTGGAGGAAGAGAAGTTGAAGCTGGAGAAGATTCATACTAATCAAAATCCTACAGACATGATGACCAAGGTGGTCACAAGGGAAAAATTGAAGTTGTGTTCAGCTTTGGTTGGTCTTCACGAAAACTAGTGAAGGGTTAAGAAGCTTGCTCAGAGGAAAACTAGTCTCCAAGTGGGAGATTGTTAGGTTGTGGAGCTGTTTTCATGTGAGAAAGTGTTGAAGACTGTACACTAAGAGTACTATACACTTTCCACAGTTGTCTCGCCGAGGTTCGGGGTCGGGTCTGGGCCTGAGCCAGGGAAGGGTCTAGGGTGGTAGCCCCGCAGTGAGGTTTCAGTGGGGTGTAACCCCGAGAAAAAAATTTGGCCTTAAAACATGCCCGATATACCGAGAAACGTGTTTTTCTCATATGGGCGGGATTTTGACCCATAGGTTTATGGGATGGTTTTGGCCCATGGTTTTGATACCCATGGTTTTGTAAAATTGCTTAAGTAGTTGTCTATTTATATGGTTTTGTGCATATGGTAGGTATAATGTAACATTGTAGATGTGTTTTTGAATTCGGATGTGAATTCCAGTAGAGTTTTTTTGAGCATAGATCCAAACAGATCTGGGTATTGTATTGAGAGAGCGGTGGCTTGTAATAAAATCTAAGAAAGTGATTCTTGGTGGATGTATCCCAAATTGGGTGAACCACGTTAAATCTTTGTCTCTTTTGTTGTGTTATTTTATTCGCAATTTTATTTGAGATCTGTAATATTTTTTGCATATTAGTTTCTATTGTTGCAGTCGTGAGGGATTATTCCGCATATTTTATCACTTAATCTCAACGAAATAAAAATTCTTCTTTCTTCGTAATGTCATTTATGACCTTACTTAGTAGTGACCCATTTTCCATTACTATAATCATTCTTGAAACATTTTTATACATTAAAACATATATATATATATATATATATATACATACATACATACATACATACATACATGCATGCATATATACATACATGGGCATATACATATATATATGCATACATACATACATATGTATGTGTGTGTGTGTGTATATCTAAATGTCTATATATATATATATATATATATATATATATATATATATATATATATATATATACATGTATGTATAATATACATATATATATATATATATATATATGTATGTATGTATGTATGTACACATACATACATACATACATACATACATACATACATAGTGTTAGTGTGTGTGTGTGTGTGTGTGTGTGTGTGTGTGTGTGTGTGTGTGTGTGTGTGTGTCTAAAAGAGTGATTAGGAGCTAGTGTGCAAGATTATTGATCCAAATTAGTCCAAGTTTGAGCTTGTTTGAGCGAGTTAGAAGAAGGTGTGTTTGAAGAGGGTTTGAAGGTGTATGAGCTGAATCTTGTGATCACTATCAATTGTGTGTGTTGGTAGAATATATTTAGTGGTATTCTAATTAAAATATTGTGTGATGATTCATATTCATGCAAGTCTCTTGTTGTGAGTAATATCAACAAGGTTTTAGGAATTGGTGCTCATTGTGGGGTTGGTGCCTCACTAAAGAAATATCTTGTGATGTGTAATATTCACTTGAGTCCTTTGTTGTGAGTAATATCAATAGAGGTTTTCAGTGGGTTTTCTTCCCCTTGATGGTTTCCCACTTATATCTTGTGTTCATGTGTACTTTCTCTTGGTTGTTCTTATGTGGCTATATTTTTGTGTTATTTATGATCAAATTAATACATGGTTGAATGTTAATTGTTATCATAAGTTACAGGAATTAAATATAAGGTTTTGAAGGACTGATTCACCCCCTCTCATTCCATATTGCTTCCAACACAAGAGGCTGAACAACTCGAGGAGGTGGATTGATGATGAAATTAGGAGGTAGATGGATGACAACCTTGGGTGGTGGAAAATGCGATAAGGTGACATGTGCAGAGGATTACTTGCGTAGAAGTAAAGAGAGAGACTGATCAAGAGGGTGGGTGTGGAAGGCAATGACACCCTTATCTTCTAATTTTTCAGTCTATCATGAAGGGCATAATAATCTTTATCATAGTATCCATTGATGTAGTGAAAATTATAGAAAAGGTGGTTACGATGGCAATGCAAGCAGCAAAGGGGTGATGTTGATTAGAAGGCAAACAGATCAGCCACTTATCAAGTAACATACACAAGATATCATGGGGTTTTGTAACATGTGATAAGTATATTGGTTCATGGGTGGAAGGTGGGGAAGATGTATGTGGAGGACGACGCGCTAGTGAAGGGAGGGATGCTTATGCGGAGGAGGAGATGACAACGGTGAAGGTGGTTCAATAGATGGGAGAATAGAGGAATTAGTAGGCAAAGGAGGATTAGAAGAAGTAGAAGTAGATATTATAACATGATCTGCAATCAAGTCTTTTTCTAAATCAATAACCTTATAACAAAGAAGAGTAAATGAATCACATGTATCATATAATAGCTTTTCTTTTAATAGAGGAATTAAGCCACAAAAAATATATATGGAATTTCTAAATTAATGGACTGGAAATGTAAATGATGCATGCAAGAATTAAATCGTAAAATGTAATCTAATATTGGTTTAGTTTTCCTTGATCCAAAAAAGAAAACGTTAATATGTAACCTTAGGCCCATTATTAGCAATAAAAATTCAAATAAATGCATCCTCCATATCATAGTAAGTACTAATAGATCCATTAGGAAGATGAGTATACCAAAAGAGTAACATCTACAAGACTATCAAAAAAATATTTGAGTAATAACCAATCATTAGAATAGGAGGCCATGACTAATCAAAAAGATTTTAGATGCAAATAGGGATTTCCCGTGCCATCAAAACATGAGAAGGTAGGCATAATGAAACCCTTAGGGAAAATAGAATTGTGAATCTTCTTAGGAATGGGATTTCCAGGGAAGGGTATTATTATCAATGGAGGCATAATAGGCTTTACTCTCGAGGGTAAGGGTATGAACTTGATTTTGCAAATTACCAAAAACATGCATGAGAGAGAGAATATATTGTGGAGGGATGGTTTGGGTAGTGAGAGGCACATTGAGGGGTTGAATCTTGCCATTGTGAGTGATCATGGGAACTTGAGGAGGGAGTGGATGTGGAAGAAGAGGATGTAGGTAAAGTCTCTATAGGCATAGGATGTGAGGAGTCAACTAGTGGAGGCTCATCATGAGTAGTAGGAGGTTTACTAGGATTAGCATTGGTTTTAACATGGAAATAAATGGAAACCATTTCATAAGTAGGATGGATATGAAGAATAAATTCACATTAAACAGGATTAATAGAAGAAACATTGACATTCACATGTGCATTATCATTATCAGAATCAGAGTCACTATCATCCATATGTTTATAAGAAATAAGTTCATTAAGAGAATCGTCATCATAAAAAGAATCTATATTAGTGCTATCATTGGGTGTAACATGGAAATCACTAGAAACAAATTCAAAAGTATGAAGGATAGGAGGCAAAGATTCATATTCATCAAGTTGAATAGAAGAAACATCATCATTTAGATGGGCATTATCATTATTAGAAGAAAAGTCATTATCGTTTATATTTTCACAAGTAAGAACTTCATCATGCAAAGAATCTATATTAATGCTATCATTTGCCATAGTAAAAGGAGGAGAGGATGGAGAAGGGGAGACTATGCAAAAATTTAAATTTTTGAAACCAAGAGGAAGATATTCTTGGAAGGCAAGGAGTTCTTAGAGGACTTTTGGATCATATTGAGGATTGTGCATGAGGTCATGAAATTCATATTCTTCAAGGCATTGGAAAAAATAGGTTGCATACTCAAAAATGTCATAGGGTTATTTGGAGATAGGTACCTTCTATTAGCCATAAGGGATTTGGATCTAGGGCAAGGGGTTCGAGCAAGGGGTTCACCAAATGATTTAATATAAATTGAATTAAATCTTTATTTTAGAGTAACTAATGATATACAAATGACAATATGCAATAATATACAAAGGATAAGATTTAAACAATGTGAAACTCTAAGAAAATGAGATAGATAGATGACTTATCTAATTTTTTTGTGTGACCTAAAGGTAGTCGGGACTATGTATCTACTAGATCTAGCTGGAAATGATGTCACGGTGAATTGCAGAGATTTTGGGGATCTAAATTGTGCTAGATAGAAGCAACCACATGAGGACAACAGAGCGCATGGGTGTTAGTGTTCGTTCTAGGCACTATTTTTGTGTTAATATTCATGATTTTCTCCTTTTCTAGGCACGAGGGTATTCACTCTAATATCTACTTGGTCACTCTGAATTTGTTGTTAAGGTTTTAATTACACCTATAACATACAAAATAAACCCTAGCTATCTACACAAGCTCATAAACACATTATATGTGAATAAAAAATGTAATATGAGAAGTCAGACTGACCTCGACGGTCACCCAATGAGTGAAATTAGTACTGAGAGCTACACTATATTTCAGACTCCATGCAGTTTTGTGTGCTTGTGTGTAAAATAGTGTCCTTAGGTTTTCCCTTGCTCCAATGGCACCAAGATAGTGGGCTATAACTAGATTTAATGCAAATGTGTGGTATGGAATTCAGCACTTCCCTTCCTATGCAATGTATGCAACCCAAAATGTAGTCCCTTTTTTATAGTAGTGATAATATGTAGATGTGTTAACCCTCTTAAATTACTCCGTCGAATAATAGATGGTATGTTATGTATATATAAGAGTCTCTTGCTTGAATTTTGACACTAGTAACAATGAAATCCAACTAGGAAAGCGAGATAAGGATAAGAAAATAAGAAAGGCCAACCACAAATGTAAAAATTGTAAAAAGAATAAGCATGACATAAGAGCCTAGAATCGACACAAGCACTGGGAGCTAGTTTCCGAGAGTTGGCACTAGTGTCCCGGAACCAAGAAGGACAAATGTGATAAAACGGAATGATAGGGATCCCCTGTCACTTGACCAGAAATTTACATAGACATGAGAAATGTAGAGAAGAGTAACAATATAAATCAATCAAAGAGCATAGATGGACAAGGGATAGTATCACGAGTGAATAGTTTTCTTACTTAATATTCATGCATATAACAACATATCGATAGCATAGTAATGCAATATTATGTGCGTGATTTTGTGTTTATAGGTCATATTGTTAGAATGGGGAGTATCGGAGGGTCGGAGGAGGGAGCCGGAGGGTGGAGCTGGTGGTTTAGGGCTCCTAGATGTACATTTTACTATGCGGTTATTGTATGGGTCGAGTTCCCGATTTTTGCAATGTGTGTATACTTGATATTCTATAATATATATATATATATATATATATATATATATATATATATATATATATATATATATATTGGATGTGTAAATGTGTTTTCATAATGTGATGTGATGTTTTATATGAGTTTATGGATAGATTTAGATATGATGATGGTTATAGTAGTGATGAGATGTGGATGTAATACATTTGTATGAATGTGATGATTTAATTTATCTTGGTGAATGTTATATAGATTAGATGTGATTGTATTATATGCGTGTTGGTTTTGTATGATGATGGTTAAAGCATTTTGTGCGATGTGTTTGATTCTTTATTTGACTTGGAGTTTATATGTATGTGATGGGAATTTCAATGATAATGCACTTGCAACCCTAACTGTTGCTAACATATAACTAAAAATGGTTAGTCCATTTAAGGTTATATGACTGATTTAAGATGAGATGAGATGAGATACACTATCGACCTCCTTTTAACATGTTCAAGAGTTGCATGTATCTTGTATGGGGAATTGTGTTCTCCTTAGTGGTTCTTAGGTTTTACCCCAACTTTATTTTGTTTTAGATTGTGTGGGTTAATGATGTAGAAGCCTACATCTTCAAGAGAAATTTGATTGATGCGGGAAGTTTTCTTGGGATGATAAAGGATTAAGACATATTTTAGAAAAGTTTATCAATGTGGGAAGCTTTCAATTTTCTGAAGGAAAGAGACTCTTATTTATAGTTGAAGGAGAAGCCATGGATTTTTATCAATATTTAAATGAGTTGCAGATAAATGAATGTGTTTTCTTGATTTAGCAAGTTGATTTGGTATGTGCAGTTGGCTTTTTTGAATAAGAATTTAAGGGGAAATGAATTTGAATAGTTGGCTCTTGAATTCTTCAATTGTACGTGTAATTTTACTTCCACCTTTGTAGGGTTCTATAGCTTGAGTGGAGTGAGCTAGTGAAGTGGAGTTGAGTGGGAGGAGAGTGGATAATTAGCTTTTATTTTATTGAAGTATCTAATTAAATTATCTAAGGAGTGTAATTTTATTGTAAATGCATGATAGAATTAATTAAATTAATTCTAATGAGATGTGGGTTAATGAGATGTGGGTTAATTAAATGTGGGAGTATAGTGGTCTAGGATGTATTCTAGAATTTTTTGGTACATTCTACAAATAATATGAATGAAAAATAATAATTATGTATTTTAGGGTGTCTACAAAGCTAATCTAGGGAAATTGAATGCATTTAAGATGAATTCCCGTATGAATTTTTTTTTGGTAGTTTCTAAATTTCATTCTCATATCTATTTTTATGCCCTATATTCACTTTCTCTCTCACACCTAGGTTGCATTTTTCCCTCTCTCTTAATTAGTTCAAAAATGAACCAAAAACATGCATTTTATATGAGACTTCAACTCAAATAAATAACATAGTTTGGTCCTAACAAAATATCTTGACCATTCCGACTTAAAAACATAACATTACACTTATAAAAATTCATAAAATGGACCCATGTAGGTCGGTCATGCACCAAGACACAAGACAAACCCAAAAAGACTCAAAACCCCATCACCAAGCTCATCAAAGACCTCCAAACACATCACCATGATTAGTCAAGCCTCCAAAGGCATCACACATGTCAAAAACATCATAATAACATAATATATGCTCACAAAATATCTTCACTTGTCATTTTCTTTATAAAACCACTAAGTAGGACTATTTCCTACTCAAAACAAGCACTTTCAGAACCAACCTTCATAAATGAAGCTCAAGAACACCTCAATTATGCCATGGAAAAACTAATTGGAAATAAAATGACCTTTATAACACATCCTTTATTGTTATACCTCATGAAACATCCAACAAATCAAACCACACCTCTTTTCCTCTTGATAAATTGAAGCTGCCTTAAAGTAGTTTTGGAAACTCAATTAGTTTGCACCCTTTATGTCACTTTCAATACCTATAAATTCCTTAAATATGAAAAAAATACATCCATATTCACTCTAAAATTTATATCCATCATAATATAATCAAATCATGGTTCTTCTACATACATCTTCTACTACGAAAGTAATCTTGTCTTGAACCCGAGTCAAACTAGGTCAACTTGTGACCTCAACCATGGAAACTAAGTACACTTTTAGAGATTTACCAAAATATGAAACATGTCACGTTTTATGTCAAAACACCTCCAATGCCATTATAATCCTTCACCATTCCCACGAGTGCTCAAACACTTCCATTTGCCAACACTTTGCTAAATTACCCTTTTAAGCCCAAAAACCAATCTTCAAAGATAGGGCACACTTTTCCATATAGTAATTAAACTATGAATTTAAAATATTATGTAGATCTATTAAAACTCCCAAGATTTAATAAATGGTGATTTAGTCAATAGCTTCAATGGATAACTTTGCCACAAACTAAAATTCTTCAAAAACAAGCCTTTTTTAGTGCGGCCCGCATACTTTCACAATTTCTAATATACCTCTTTGGAAATATGGATGAGTCCTCTACAACCTCCAATAATCATATTTTCAATACCAATCAATTATGGCTCATTACAATCAATTTCTTCCAAGTTATTATTGAGCTAGGGTTAACTAAAGTTTCAAACCACTTTCCCTTCTTAACGATCGTTCATAAAAATGTGACTATCAAAGCACATCATTATTTTTGAAAACACTCCTATCTTATAGTAAAAACATCCCCAAAAATTTAGGTACTATGCAAAGCACATAGTTCACAATGATCATATGAAGTTGCCATTTGAGCTAGGTTTTGCTTCTCCAAAACCCAATTTTACCAAAAATGATGTATCTTGAAATTTATTTAGAATTTTGACCTGAAAATTGTCATAAAGAATCGTGAAAACATCCTCTAACTTCTTAAACTCACCAACTTTCTCAAAATATTCCAGGAACTCTCTATCCACAATGACTTACATGTGTTATATCACTTTGTCTTCATCTTATTGCTTCACAAGGACCATGAAACATCACTAAACCTCTTATAATTGACCTAAAACTCATCATAAATGTCATATAAACCATTCCATTCTTCTACCATGCTCCAATAAATACTTATCATCTCCAAAACGCACATATCTCCAACTCATTCTGCATGTTCTAGGACTAGGAATAGGCCTAGAAAGACCTGACACAACCATGACAACCCATGAATTGACCATGGAGACCACATGCAGACACTTATGCACCTCTAAAAATTATACCAACCATGATGGACCTCATAATACCCTTCAACCAACTTTAGAGAGCTCAAACTATGACCATGCACACTAGACCATGCTCCAGAACACCATAGGACTTCACCAAAACATGACACTACCAATCAACCTTCATGTTTTACTATGAATGACACATCATGGGGACTCATATGACATCTACACACCCTTTTCCATCAATTTATTTGACATCATGAAAACTCTTAAACACAATGGCCAATAATCTCCCCCTTTGTCATTGATGGCAACCACCTTTAGAAACATTGAAGAAAACTAACATGACCAAACACCTATATGAATCTTTTCCATTTTTTGATGCTACTCTCCCCCTTTGACATCTATGAAAAATGCACAATGACAACTAGACATGGAAAAAGACAACATACAATGAAACAATGCTCAAAACACACTTACGTTCTTTACTTGAAACCCCTTTAGACTATACTTTCTCTTTTCTGACCTTAAACAACAACAATAAATGATCCATAAACATGAACTAAGCTTCAAAACAATAATCTCTAAATTTTGTCTTCATACTTGTTTTGCAACTTCTTCTAGGTCTCTAGAATGCCACATCCACAAATTCTACCTCTATCTCTATCACAACCTTCTTTAAGACCAATGTCCCTAAATCCAACTTTTAGTCCAATTTTGAAAAAAATTCTCCAAGAAAATAAATCAACCCAATCATGTTAAAAAGCTTCAATATCTCCCCTAACTAGATATCACCATAATCTAACAGATAATGCAAAAATAAGAGCTCATACCTTCATCGATTGCCATGGAGGAGGAACAACAACAATGTCACATTCCTAAAGTAATTCTTTAGTAATTTTTGCCTCTTTACATGTCCAAAAATCATTAGGACTTTCTCCCCTTATAAATATATATGCAAATAATCATCAATACTGCCAAATAGCCTTGATTAACACCTTAACAACTTGTTTGAAGGATTTAGTCATCATTCTCTATCTCATGATATCAACACAAACCTATAGCATGTTATTACAGTCTTCCGTGATCATTTTTACCCTCTCTACACTTTTCCATGCTAATACAAATCCTTTATTTCCTTTTCAAGTCATCTAGTAGTCTCAAGAACTTATGCCAATAACACTACACCCATAGATCTCAGTCTTGCCTACCATAAAAATCCTAATTATGCTCATAGTTTTGTTTCCCCTACTTAAAGAACTCTAATATTCTGTAGCATGCTTAAGAAACTTCTTATAATATATTTTGTAGGGAACTTTGATTATGATTTTCACAACTCATCAACACAAAGGCTTTTACAAAATGACACTACTTAAAATCTCTATTTTTATAACTTGCATGACACTTTATCAATCAATCACGCTTGCTTCCGAGGTATCATACTTATTTTTCTTGCTTTATAGACTTTTATCATGACCTTTAGTTCTAAAGAACAATGACAAACATACCTTTTTCATTCATGAGGACCATAGGCAATGCAAAAATCCCTTTTAAAACTCCAAACTTAGTTTTTAGATCTCTACTCGGACTCTTGAGATTTTATCATGAGAAGCTATTTGCAACCTGATATTAATGATCTTACACAAGGCTTGATATTGAAAAAGACATTCTAGACTTGCATAACCTCCACATACCTCATCTTAAGCTCATGAGTTTGACATACCTTCTTCAAACTTCAAAAAATATGACTTTGAAACTAGAGAGCTTTCTCGAAGGATCTCAAAAGTATAATCCCACAGTGATATGGCCAAACATAGTTGTCTCAAATTGAAAAATTCTTAGTCACAATCCAATCTTGACTATTATGGTTACTAATTGACCTACCAAATCTTATATTATTGTAAACATACACACTTCCTCATGGTGCTACCTAGATTGCTTGCAAAATAACAAATACTTCATTTATCATGATTGTAGTCACACTTGAGACAAGTACCAAAACAAACCTTATGGAGCACACTCGGACCATCATTATCTATCTCAACACATCTTCATGGATAGAAGTCATAAAAATCATACTTAGAAAGAAAACTCAAACAATAAGAGAATACCTGACTCCTTCTTACATGAGTGAGACTTTAGGAACTCATATTAACCTTTATCATATATTTGATGTTTTTCCTTCTTCATGATTGTGTCCATCCTTTGTTGACACAGAACATGAACTACGAGTCTTTATCAATTATATAGAGTAATACATTCATCTTTTAACATTCCAATCACTTAAGAGCACATAGACTTCTTAATACTTGTAACTTTTGTCAGGTAAGCCCTCTTCTAGAGATGAAACTGAGAGATTTTACACAATTTTTCTTCATCATGAATTCACTCTTTTTTCACTCCTTGATGAAATGAAAACCTCAAACACTATTATTTTGATCAAACTCCTTAAGGTATCCAAGCTCCTCATGGGATCAACCTTGATATTTCCATCCTTTCAACAAGATCTATCAATGAGTATCTAAGATCATTGTACACACACTCAAGTCTGATTGTATGATCAAGAATAGAGTTCTTGCAAACTTGTGAAGAATGTCACCAAGAGAACTCTAAATATATCCTGCAACACAACCTTATTGCCTACCCCAAATTCCAATGCATGTTTCTTTATGTCTTTACAACAAAATGAATCATCAAACATGCCTTTAAGTATTTGGGATTCATGATAATTGTTATGGATCATACAAATTTGTATCTGCACCTCTTGATCTCATACGGTTTGACTCATCCTTAGGTTTGTAGTATCAACCTAGCATCTGCAAACCTCAATAAGATAAAATCAACTCCTATAAAAAAATTTCATGATGTTCACTTATACAGTATCCCAGGAGTGCACCATATCACCTACCTTACAAAATTTGAAAGCCATCTTCAACTTGACATAGATCATACACCTTCACCAATACTGTCATCCTTATTGGATAAAACTCAAAACACAACTTCAAGATACGCATGAAAATTGACTCCCTATGGATGTATACATATGACATCCTTGAGCATCTTCAATCATTTAATTGAGAGCCATTAATATCTCCCCCTACCTCTAAAGGACTTCTCATACCTTCAATAATCTACACATACCTTCAAATCACTTTTCCTCCTTTGTAACCTCATCATATTTGATGCACATACACACTTTTTTGAGCCATTCATACTTGTGAAGCTCTGATATCTTCCTTTTTCTTCTAATAACTGATATTTCTCATAACCTTCAATCCTAATTCGAGAACTAAATGAACAACTAGTCAACACATGAACATTACTTGGATATCTTCATAGCACCTTAGACACCTTGACTTATGAATCTTCTTGCACGAGTTTCATAGACTTCGATGATTGTATACTCAAATGCATTTTGTCATGGGTCACCTTCTTGGAACAAGACTCCAACTATTCCATTAATGGATCTATTTTTATTCGAGAACTATGTCTTGAGACACATACTTAGAGCTTCGATTCATGATTGTGTGACTATACCTAATGGATCAAATACATTTGTACCTTGATCATCTTGTAAATATTCCTAGAAATTTTCAAAACTACCTACTTCCTTACTCTTCCTCTTTGGTGAGACAGGACCTCCATTTTGTCACTTTTTCCTTGGTATACAACCTTTGTCTCGAGACTACTCTTGGCCTTGTAAAAATCTTAGATCGTAGAACATCCTAGTGACTCAACAGTTAACACTCATGCACATTCATATGGTGAAAAAACTTCCTTGTACTTATCAACTCGAGTATCGAACATCTTAGACCAATATTCAACCTCGAGCAAAAATCATGCCTTGTGGAGCTCATAATTTTGAAGACTGCACTTCAACATTTCAAGCCTAAGGACTTTTTCATCTCTGTTCCAAACCTAGGTGCTCTACCTTCTATTTGAGATACTCTTGAAGACCCAAGTAACCATTCTTTGACCTAAAACTAATCAAAAACTCTCTTTTCTTCATGAACACATTAACATTTGAATTTTAGAGAATTAGGATAACCTAGATGAATCAACAATATTCACTCATACACGGCGGTGTATAAACATCTCTTCATAGTTTTCATGAAGCAAGACCATGCTTGATATACCTCATAAATTAAATTTACCTTTGTCAATTAGGCCTTCGATGCTAGTATAGGTATCAAATACCATCTCAAAACTTGGAACACCTTAATGGAGCACAACAACAACTTTGCAAACCTCCCTACATGATTACAATCTTGAAATATTCATGATTTACATGTACTCGATCATAAATTCCTTGATGAATGTAGTCGAGATTTGATTATGTCTTCATCCTATTAACTTCACAACATAGCACCTAATCACTATGAGACTTGACACCCCTTAAGAATATGCTTCTTTGATCTTCTTGGACCTAGTGCACCTTTCTTAATTCACATATCCTTCACATCATTCTTTAACTTCTTAGCAATAATCATACTTCTTAATAGGGTCCCTTAACCTTAGCATGACTTCTTGTAGCATCATATATTTCTATAATAGTACATGACCCTTGACAATGTATATAGCTTCAGAGAAACAATGAATTCACCTTGAAGTTCACTTGAACCCATAACTCTTCACGGTCAAGTTATTTGACCACACGGGATAGGGCATTTTCACATGAAGACTCTTACATGCTTAAGGTCACTTCATTTTGAAAAATTTAATGAACACAATACCTAATGAAAAACTACCTTGAGAAATTTGATCTTGATGAACACCCCTTGGCTAAACAATACATTTTTCTAGTGGGGCCATGGAGTAACACAAAACTCATTTTTACTGAGACTTCCACATAGTTTGCATGATATCTTCCTTCAATTCTTCATAAGATGTGTAAAATATCGAGACCTTTCTTTGGCACAAACAAATTCATGACTATTTTGATGACATTAGATTCAATGATACATACTTGTTCACTCAAAAACCACCCTCTTGATACCTCATAGATTTATGAGAAATATTTCAAGGCATAACCAGACCATAGACATATCTTTCATGGTAACATAGACCACTAAGCACATCATGTTTGCCACAAACTAGAACCAAGCTTCACATTTCAACTTTTATGTCATCAATACTTCATACTCATATAACAAACCTTGACCAACTAGACCATGACTCTATGACATCATATTCTTCATGAATGATCATATAGTACCAAAACCAGATCTCAGAGAACTTTGATAGACTAGCAAACCTTAATTCTTGTCGACATACTTTAAAAACTTATGTAAGGACATGATGTTAACTACCTTTTGAAGACACTCAATACATGTCTCATACATCCTTGACCTTGTACTCAGTCCAAAGCACATTTGTGCAACTAGAGACACAAAAACTCAAGAAATAGATGAACTCGGACTACACACCTTAAATGAAATGTTTCAAGCTTATCTCATCAACTTATGAACAACACAAAAACTCATACTCAACTTTTATTCTTGAACTAGACATCCTACTAATCTTCAAGGACTCCTAAACTCAGACCTTATGGATAATCATAGATCATACCTTATTACTTTTGATGTATCCCAAATGCCTAGCCCTCTCAACTTCTCATGTCTTGGAGGCTGAATAGCAGAAGAGACACATATGACTTTCCTCAACTCTTGGTTTTCTTTTAGAGAAAGCATACCTCCTTTGTCTAATTTGGACTTCATGAACTTTTTTCCATATTAATTGAACTAGTCCCTTATTTGACAAAATTCATTTGATCAATCTTGAGCACTTCTCATTTTGAAGCATCCATCTTAGCTTGTTTTGTCTCTTCAACCCGCATACTCTTCATATTCGAATAATAATCAGTTCTCTTGACCTCCTTGGCTTAATAAGAATCCTTCTTTCCATAAAATCATAACTGAATATCTCATATTCATCTTTAGGACTGATTTTCCTCTTGAACACTATCTTATCTTGCCTTTTGAATGCTTGAAACCTACTAGTATACCCTAAAGATTCATTTTTTTGGCAATATCTCGTAATGTGACCCTATTTGTGACAATTTTAGTACACAATTCCATTCTTCTTACCTCTTGAATCGTAAAAACTTAGATTCTGACCATACTCACAACATGAGTAGCATTCACCTTTGAAGATATTTGCACCATTCCTATAAGACCTTCTTTTGCAATTTATATCTCTATAAAAAAATCATAACATGAATAGCAATAACCACTAAAAGGAACACCATACCTCAATGCATTAGGTTTTCTAACAGGTGTTAGACCTCCTTGAATCCTCCTTCTTGGTCACCTTAATGTCTGATTGAGTGCTTTTTCCAGCTTCTTTATCATTCTCCACTTGCTTTCCTTTGTAGCCTAATCCACATTTGTCATTTTCTACTATTTGGTTATTCAACATATCATCTAGGGATTCTGATATTTTCTCTAACCTCTCATATGTCTTCATCTTGCTATGTACCTACTTTAATTATGATTTTAAGGATCTCAACTCATCCTCATATCTGCTACACTCTCCTTCTTTAGCCTTTAGGGTTTTGACACACTTTCCACTTGTGATTCCATCTCTTTGATTTCATAACCATGCTTTATCTCCATGCAACTAATATGATCTTTTATAATATGAATCAAAGACTCAACAACATCATATGTATTCCTTAAAGCAGCTTCACATCTGAATATTTACCCATTGTTTGTGCTTCGAGGATCTCCTTCGAGTGATTAAACTTGCTTCATAAGGACCATCTCTGATACTAATTGTTGGAAGAAAAATGGATTGGGGTGAATTATTCCTTCAAAACCTTATCTTCAATCCCTTTAACTTATGATAACCATTAAAATTCAACCATGTATTAATGTGAACATAAACAACATGAAACAATCAACCACATAATAATAACCAAGAGAGAGTACACATGAACACAAAATATAAGTGGGAAACCCTCAAGAGGAATAAAACCCACTGAAAACCTTTGTTTATATTACTCACAAAAAGGAATCAAGTGAATATTATACATCACAAGATATTTCTTTAGTGAGGCATTAATCCCACAAGGAGCACCAACCCCTAAACCCTTATTGATATTACTCACAACAAGAGACTTGCATGAATATGACTCATCACACAAGATTTTAATCAGAATAACATTGAATATATGCTGATAACACACACATCTAATAAGCGATCACAATATTTAATTTAGATACCTTCAAACCTTCTTCAAACGCACCTTCTTCTAAATCACTCAAACAAGCTCAAACTTGAACTAATTTGGATCAATAATATTTCACACTAGCTCCTTATCACTCTTCATACATTCATACACATTCTCAGATCTATATTCATGCCTTTGATCGACTTTCTCTCTCTCACTTTGGCCCCATTTTTTCCTCTCTCTCAATATATCTTAAAGAGGGTATCTAATTTTTTCCCAATTTTGCATCATAATTTGGAAACACATAAATTCAGAATATCTAAAAATTTCAGCTCCATTGGATCTATTTTGCGGATGTTATTGGTGTTTTAGGTTTTTCATAAATTCACTTTTTAGGAAGCAAATTGTGGTATTTTTTAGCAAAATTTATATTTTCGGAAAGCTCTTGAAATTTCAGTTAGGGTTTGTTCTTTGTGTTTTTATCCATCTGCCAAAATATTTTCAGAATTCCTAAAACCCTAGTTTTGTGGATCATGGGGATGGTAGCTTTTTTTGGAGATGGCAGGATTGATGCTAGAGAATGGTGGAACAAATTTAGGGATAAATTCTCTAAACCATCAGATATTTGGTTATTCAAGTTGTGGATTAGTGGCCCTACACAGATTTGCTTTTCTAAGTTAGAAAAGGAAAAGTCTAATTGGTCTTTGCAGGAACTGGAACAAGTTTTCATGGACAGATGGGCAACAAAAGAAGAAGAAGACAAAGCGAAGAAGAAAAAGAAAAAAAATAAAAGAAGAAGAAGTAGAAGAAGAAGAATCAGAAGCAGAAGCAACATCAGAAGAAGAAGAAGAAGAAGAAGAAGATGTTGATGATGAAGCTGCTACACAGGATAGGATTTCATATGGGTGGTTGGATGATCGAGCTTGGCGACAAGTGTGCAATAATTTAAAGCACACTCATTATATGGCTTCTTCTTATGTTTCGGGGATGAAACATGTCAAAGAGGGAGGCAATGCTATGTACCTTGGGATATAATATTATAATGTATATGGGTTGATGGAGATGTCGACATGTGGCACACATCCCCTTAGTTATATGTATGGGTTCACATAGGATGTTATGATGTATATGTATTGATGGAGATGCCGACATGTGGCACACATCCCCTTATCTTATTATATCATTCATTTATGATTTATTATGCTTAGGAGGTCGGCCTCAGTATTGGCCATAGGTTAGAATGGTATATATAGGGGTTAGAAGGTTGTAGTTAATGATCATATTGAGTATTGGAGTGTTATTGTATGGTTTGGAGGTTACCCCCTCGAAGTGGTATTGGAGGTTTCCCCCTCGAAGTGGCAAGGCTATTATATGAGCATATTGTCATCATTTATCTATATTTTGGTGTTCTCTCATGTTATTATTTTGTATATGTTCTGATTTATACAAGTAATATCCTTACAAATGCAGCCCCAACAGGTTTTGATTATGACAACGATGACTTTTCGCTTGATGTCGTTTCATAGTTACCTTTCTCATCCTATCCACAGGGAGACCTTTCACGTGTACATGATTCGACCCCCTTATTTTATGTTCATGTCAAATGCACCCTCACTACTCGATGACACACTCTTTTTATTCGGTTCACATTGGGTGGATTGAGGGATTACCATTACATTAAACCCCGAGACACCACACTAGGAATTCTATATTGTATTTCACCATACATTGCATGTCATACGTTACACATTCTACATTTTACTAGTCATTCTACACATCATGTTTGTCATTTAGTTTCATCGCACACTTGCACATCTATCAATTACCTACATTCTACATATTATGCTAGAAATCTGCATTGCATGTGGATCTAGCTTTACATTCTATCACCACACATTTTGTTTCTATTCACACTTACCATCGCATTTTACACATTACATATTCTACACATCCTACACATCGTACATTACATCATTCCCACCACACATTTACACATTTTACCTAGCCTATTGTCATCCTTATCACATACACCACATTGGTCTACACGCTACACCCACCACCCTATGATGCACTTTAGTTTCTCGTTCCATACTCGACTTCCGAGGGTTTACCAATAAAATGGACCTTATGTTCATCATGTGATATTTTTCTCATCCTACATTTCTGTGTTCGTGACATACACCTTAGGTTAAATTGTCACCCATTATATCATCCCATAGTGGTATATGATTTAGGCTAAATCACCACCCCTTTATCAATTCTAAGTTATTATATTACATTATATCATCTCGTAGTAGTATACGCTTAAGATAAATCACCACTCTCATCATCAATTCTAATTTATTCAAGCACATTCTATCATCACATCGTGATATATGCTTAGTGTTAAATCATCACCTTCCATTCTTCCATCTCGTAGTGACATACGCTATAGGCTAGCTCATCACCTCTTTTTGTCATCATATAGTGATATACGCTCAGGGATAGATAATCACTCATCTATTCAACAAAGTTGTGATATATGCTTCAGATATAGGGTTCACACACATCTATTCTACATGTCATATCTCATCACCACTATTACACATATACATTCATCGCACATCACTGGACACACACACCAACACTACTAAACTATTTCCCGATGACACACTCTCATTTATGGTTCATTCTTGTCTTGTTATCCAAAATTCACCCCTCAAGGTAATTTTGATAACATGCATCAAATTCTTTAGTCCCAAGCAATTATATTGATTCAAGGCAAAAATCGTGTTTCTGGGGTCCCCTCGGCTTCTTTCTAACTCTCCTGTCCAAGAAGAAAACCCAGCAAGTTTTAAAAATGTGAAAAAGTTGCAGAAAACAAGCTTGGGCCAGGAAAAATCATGAAAAATGGCTAAGTCCTAGTCCTCGCAACAGTCGGGACATGAGGGACATCTGGGCGCGAACCGGCCGAAAGGCCGCCAGGCAGTCCGCGCAGAAATTGGGACATCTGGGCCGTAGGTACGCGCGGGACGCGAAATGCCCGAACCGGCCGAAAGTGGAAAAAGTCGTCAAGTTTTTGTTTCGCGCGGTTTTGGGACAGCCGGAAAAAGGGCACGAAGTACTTGAGGGACGCGCGGGACATGAAAAGGTGAAAAGGGAGAATTCCGGGACAGCCGAAACAAAGGTACGTGAAAGACGCGGATCGGCTGGTTTGGCGCAAGTCAGTCCATTTCGGGCGGTTCGAGAAATTTGTCCCGGGCGATGCAGGACGAGTTGGGACAAAAGTGCGTGGAGGACATGAACCGGCCGGTTCGGCCAAAGCAAGGGAATTTTGTACTGGGACATCTGGGCCAAAAGTACGTGGAGGACGTGAAAAGCCGAAGGAGCCGAGAGCAAATGGAATCTCGCCACGTGTCTTTGCATGGCGAGGAACGAGGAGCTGAATCGGCCAGGCGGGGATATTTTAGTCCAGGACAATTGGGAAAAGGTACGCATGGGATGCGAGGGACGCGAAAAGCCGAAGCAGCCGAAGGCAAGGAAGAAAAGTCAATGTTTGACCCGTGAAACTTCAAACGGCCATAACTTTTGACTCCGAGCTCCGATTTTCACAAAATTGGACTTTCTGGAACGAGCACGACGTCCTCTACGCCACAAAAATTGTATTTATTATTTTTGATGAGGGTAGATATATTTAAATAAAAGAAACATATTCGGCTCCAGTCAGTTAATGCTCATTCCCGTCAAATGACAGAAAACGCTGCCAGACCCAAAATAGCCGCCCCGCTCGAAGGCCATAACTTTTGCATTTCTCAACGAAATCACACAAAATTGGTACCATTGGAATCGTGGCTCTGAGCCCGACACACAGAAATCAATAAATTCCATATTTTATGAGATATTGATTGATATTTTTATAAAACGTGTCCGAGTTCATAACAAAGTGTTTTATTTGGTGGTTGGGAATGCAATTAAGAGGCATGGTCATCATTCTTTCTCTGCTGCAGCACATGGGGACAAGTATGGGGGAGCCTTTTGCAAGCAATATATAATCATTTTACTTCATCTAATGCTTCTTACAGGTGGTTGAAGGACAGATTTCGGGATTTCCATTTTCCCTTCTCTTTCCCTTCTCATTTTTCTATAAATTGGAGTGTTGGGCTCATTGTAAACGGGGGAGTTTTCAGATAGCAAAGCTCTGTCAAAATTGATTTGTGAAGCCAATGTGCTGCAAGCCCTTGTAGTGGACTCCTTGCATGGTGATCTAGGCCCTTATCTTGTAATAGATTGAACTGTGCATATCATGAAGCAATAAAATATCAGTTTGTGGATATATCTTCCCCTGATGTGTTTTCTTGCATTCTTCTTGCCCCTTTAATCTTTCTATAAGAATATTGTGTCTATTATTATGCTCTTGCAGGATCCATTATCATTGTGTATGCTTGGAATATTATTGTGAATGCATTTTGCTAGATTATGGACAAACTGTCATCACCTCTTCTAATGTGCACTTTGCCTCTATATTTCACGCATTTGAAGACTACTCTCACACCTCCTTTTACGGTGTATCACCGCTTTAGTGTAGTCTTTCATTTTATGCATTCTCTCTCCTTGGTCCTTGGAAATTTAGATTAGAATAGTTAGTTTCCCCTGCATTAGAGTAGATTGTGGCAGTAGTTTAGGAGCAAGAACCACTTTCTCTGGAGGTCTATCTCAAGCGAAAAGTCCCACAACTTGGAGATAGTACCCATGTTATCCAATCACACCGCGAGTTCAAGTATATGCACTTGCATAAACACAGGGGAGTCTTGTGATTCAGTGATAACATGTCTATTGAGGGGGATAACAAAATCAACCTCAATGCATACAATTCCATCCACTCAAGGGGCGTGTTTCTCCTATCATTCCATCTTGCATTCTATTCCATCCATCCACATCATACTCGCATTGTCTTGGGGGCATTTACTTTTTCTTACTAGTGTTTTACATGCTCACTTTACTACTCATGTTAGAACACTTTCTTAGATGTCATTATCATACACACATGCACGTTCACACCTTTGTCTAGTGTGATTGAAGATACAAGACTTTACACGTGGCATGGATACTCACCTTCTACCCTTCCTATATTGATCATTGGGGGCATCCACATTCATCTTATCCAAGTGTTATTGTTTCATTTTGTACTTAGCATGTTATACTACTATCTTAGACATGATTTTACCTATTGGTTGTCACTCTAACATGCTAATGAGTGTTCCATGTGTAGCACATGTTTTGCATGATTACATGTTTCCATGACTACTTATTTATTTCGGTTTGTTTTCTTTGTTTTCCATTATATGCAGGTTTTTCTCCTTTCTTGTGTGCACACTTGTCTATTATTTACAGCCATGATGGTCATGCGTGTCTTGTGACATCGTGAGTGATGTCCCATGTTTGAAACCCACTTTATGTGGTCTTCTTGTTTCTTATGTGTTTACACTACTTTGTTTGGTAGTTTCTACATTGTCTGTGTATTTTACACTTATCTTGTTACATGCATGTGTTTTCGGACTAACACTTGTTTTGGCTATTCATCTCCTTTTGTGCATGTCTTGGTATCCACCAAGTGTTTTCTCTTTCCTGTGCGAGTTTAGAGTTTTACAGTCGATGCAATTGGTCCTCTTTTGGGGCCGCATTCTCCTCTTATCGATGTCGTATGTGCCCCCAAAGAGAAGGGAATCATTGAGGGTTTCTAATAACACAACTTATTTACACCGGTTCACACACAATGAGTGAGTTCAAACCAGTCTACAAACTCCATACACAGCCGCCTCAATAGAACATGGTGTCCTTCGATAATTTTATGGGGTAGTTACAGGCTTGGGGTTACATATGGTGTGACTCGCTACACTTCTCTATCCAAAGTGGCATCGGATCACCCAAAAACTATCTAAAGATCTCTTCACACATTTCAAAGAGAAGTGGTTAGAGGTGGAGGACACATAGCATTTCCTCCTTACACTTCTTGATCAACGGTAGTGTGAGATCGCCCGAAAAACTCACAACAAAGATCAGGATATCCTTCCACACCCTTTTTCTTGACATGGATCAGGTGCACATGTTCCATTTACATTTTTATTTCTAACGTATTTTACATTTGTGTACTTTACACATTTCTATATACATGCATATTTTACAGTGTTTTTACATACATACATATTTGACTACTTGATCATTTTCTCCTTGCAGGTCTAGCCGTATGAGAAACAAGAAATCAAATTGGGGCGATGTACAGCAATGACAACAACAACAAAACCACACCACTATAGGCATTTTCCTTTAATAACCATACAAGTACACTACACACAACAACAACTACACACGCATTCCACCCTAGGTTCACTCTCATCACTTTTTATGTGCATTTTTCATCTTTAGAATCCACGCTCCTCCACCTTTTTCTTTTTGCATCCCGAGCTTGAGTCTATTCCACAAACATGTCCTCTTCTACACTCTACATGGATATCAGGTACGCATCTCTATCTACTTTATATTACCGAGATTTCCGCTCACCAACATAAAGTGGGGGAAAATGTAGACACAAAATTATGCACTTTAGACATTATTTATCCTAGTCTTATACTACTATTAAGAAGGTTCTCAAGTGCATAAAGTATTTGTAATGCCCACTTCCCTTCGATACTAAATAAACCATGAGCATCTTTTCTAAATTGTTTACAATCGTAAACATGATTTATTTAACATGAAAATTAAAAGGTGTGGACACCAAGATTTATATTGTGCTTTGATTATTATTATTACCTTGACTCTATGTCATATTGTGGACCTTGATATTAATTTAAGGAGATGATGATGATGATCTAGAATAGTTACCTTGTTAAAGACTTATTGTTATGTCATTACTATTGTGGTATTGTTTAGGTTACTAGTCACTCCTTATTGGATCCCTAGACCTTGATATCGTAATAAAAAAAAATTAAACATTTCTAGATGGAAATTGATACACTCATTTTACTTATTGGATAGACAGTACATACATGTTATACTTGCGACACGTTGTGACTATTGCAGTAAATTTATATGCTTGATTCCTAAATCAGTATTCGATGTTCTAACTGTTACTACTGTATTTAATGTATTAGACATAAATTATGGGTATTTCTAGATGATTTTTGATGTTGTGATCTTAGTGCAAAGTGATGGATTGTTATAATCAAAATGTTAGAAAATTAAACAATTGGTGAATTAATTGATTCTAGCATTGGTTTAATTAGGTTGTTCAATGGTGTAAATTGTTATGTATACGTGCATGTGTTTTATTATTTCGACGCCACTAATATGGTCACGAGGCCGGAAGGTATTGTTAGATTTTGCAGAAATTGATCACAACCATGAGGGGGATTGGGAACCAAACACAACAGATGTCGGTGGTTACAACATTTGGTCGCCAAGGAAACTAGTGAATTGTGTTATGTTACCTTTATTCTTTTATGTGTTAAGAAAATTTCCATGAGGGGGAAATTTTCTAATGTGACCAAGGGGGTAAGAATTTTAATTGTTTGTTTTAACTTGCTTTAGTAGGTGATTTCTTTTGTGATGTCTTGTTGTTAAATTACTTTTGTTAAGTATGTTTAGGATTAAATTAACATCTTGCTTTAAATTTTAAGTTTTGGAGGGAAGTCAAGTGGGTGTAATAAATTTTGATTGTTGGCTCCTTGAGCCTTGTGTGTCCTCTTGTATTGAATGCTTGGTTTTGAGTGTTGACCACTCCATGTTCTTTGAATCTCGAATTTGAGATTGAGGGCAATTTTAGGGGACTTGTGGGACAAGTTAAACTTGTCCCACACTTCCCAAACCCCTTACCAACCATATCTATGGGTTGGGAATCTAAAAAGGGGATTATTTATTGTTTTGGGAAGGGAAATATGACTTTGGAGTGCACTTTTCCTCTTTTTGCATTTAATTGTGCCTTAAGGCACATGGGAAGGATGGATGTGGATTGGAGATGTCATTTAACCCAACCACCCATTTATGGTGTTTTGGGATTTGAGTTGACTTAAGGGAGGTGTTCTTGAGGATGTGTGATGTGGCATCCTACAAGGAGCCACATCACCCTCACTCTTCCTCTCTCGCTCATTTATGAAAAATTTTCCTCTCTTATTGGGGGTTTTTTTTTTGGGAGCTTTGTTTTTGTTTTGGTTGAAGAGTTCTCTTTTGTTATTTTGGGAGAGAAAAGAATTGGGAGAAAGAGAAAAAGAGAGTGCTTGGACTTGCATTCTTGGATTGATTTGGGAAGGAGCTTGGACAAATTTCTTAGTTTAGGCTTCTCCAATGGAGAGGTAGGAAACCTTCTCCTTTGTTTTGCTTTCATGTTATTGTTGCTTCTATGCTAAAATTGTGAAAAATGGATGGAATGCTTATTGTGTAGTATAGGAGAGGTCTATTGTAATACTCATGAGGGAGGCATAAGAGTAGATTAGGATATTGTGGAGGGAGTTTGAGAGGGATGCCCATCTTGGGTAGGAATGTTTACATTCTACCTTGTCTTTGAGGGAGCCATAAGAGGAGGGAGGCATAAGAGTATGGGAGGAAAAAGGGGTACTTGAGGGAGGCATAAGAGTCATAGGGGCTTGTGTTTTATTGTGGAGGGTTTTGGATGGGCATCTCATCTCAATTGGGAGGTATAAGGAAAACATTCCCATAGTTCCTTCTCTTGTTGGCTTGGATGCAAGCCTTGTTGTGAAATGTTTGATGATATTTGTGTGCCTCTTTGTTCTTCTATTTTAGCTTGAATGTTGTGAAGAAAGTGTATTGTGGAAGCAAGTATTGTTGCCTTGAGTTGGAGACCATCCTTCATTGTGTTGTGTTTGGGGCTCGGGGGTCAATGGAGGAGATTGCTTCTCTTCTCCATTGAGATTTGGTTGGGAGGAGAGTGTTGCCTCTCCCCCTATCTTGGTTGTGATTTGAAACACTTAGAACATGGAGCATGGATGAGAACACTTTGGAGCACAAGAACCTTGTTGTTGACAATGTTAAAACATCATGTAATCAACCACCTTGAGTGGGGAAAGAAATGTAATATTACCTTGTTTTCTTTAGCTTTCATTAATGCAATTTGTTTCACATGAAGTAGGATGTGTTGTAAAAGAAATGGAAGGAAAAGTTGCATTGAGATGATAGTATTTCTTACTTTAAAATTTATTGAAAAGTTGTTGAATTCTTTGGTGAAATATTGAAAGGAAATTACAAAAGAAAATATATTAAAATCTTGTTTGGAAACTTGAAAGTGAAGAGTTGTAAAACTTGGAAGATAGAGCATTAGTCCTCATTTTATACTTGATGGAAGGGCTTAAATTTTCAAATGGTTTTTAGTAAGACAATGAAATATTCTAAGCTCTAACTCTCTTATGACCTTCTTCATCTATGTGCCCATTGTGAAATTATTGACAAATTGTAGAAGGAAATGAATCAACTTGCAAAAAAAAAAATCCATGCAATGTCTATTCAAGTTGGCTAGAAATAAATTTTAATGCAAATGCTCTAAACTCATCAAGTTCGATGTACAACACTCCTTATTGTCTAACAAAAGTACTAATAGTTGAATTCCCTTCTTATTTAAGTAATACTAAAACTAGCGAAATTATTAATAATAAATTATAACAAAATTAAAGTACCAATAAATATTATTTGTTATATATATATATATATATATATATATATATATATATATATATATATATATATCGGCACACTAGTACTAACATATATGCAAAGAAACCACGTTCAATTAACAATGTCAATGAAATTATTGTGGCATGTAACATTGAAAGTCAAAATCCAGCCTGTCGGTCTGGAAGATTTCATCTTCTACGACGTACGTGCGAGAACTAGAAAAACATAGTAACTTAATCACATTCGACATACTTTCAATACGACGCGTTTCTGTAACGCCGCTCACCTCCTTCGAATCTCTCTCCGAATCATTGATGACTGTTTGGTCCATCAAGCAATGATGTCCTCGCTCACTATGTAAAATTTGAAGAGCTAAATCTGGAATGCCCATTTCTAAAAGTGCTCTGCTATTTCTAGAAGTTAGTGTAATCACATGACTCGAGTCACAGTTGGGAGGATGTTCACACAGTAGTAAGAAGCAGTTCTTCTGCGAGACAGAATTGATATCTTGAAGACTAATTCTGGACAGTATTAATGTTATTCTTGCCATTTTTACATGCGCAAACCTACGTAGGAGGGGTACTTACAAAAATAAAATCCATTTACACCTCTGCCTTTTCTGGTATGAAACAAATCCACCGCTAGGAGATTCTTCTCCACGCACCGGTCATTAGATCGGATGGAGTCGCTCTTGAAGGAGAAACCGTTATTTGAGAATGCATTCGATACTTGAATGATAATCACTTGATGATCGGTTGCTTTTCCACGCGCCAAAGCACAAAAAAAAGGGATTGTTAGTCGCTGTCGCTCGGCTGCCCTGCCGATCACATTGTAATGTGAGCCAAGGCCATGAATTCCGCACTCAGACTCTTTTATTCACCTCCTTGTTCCATGCGTGGCCGGGGCGAGGAGAACAGGGAAAAACATCTGGTTTGTTGTATGTATCTTGCTTAGAAATCTCCTCATCCTTTTCCACACACGGCGGGCGATTACTCCAATGTTTTCTCTTGTCATTTCGGTTGGTGTCTTCATCTTTCATCTTCCTCCCACCTACCCGGCGGTCGGACGAGAATAGAGTGTCCAAATCGACCGAGCAAGGTCGATCTCCAAAATCTAATTGATTAAATTGGGAGTGGTGGCTGGCATTGTCTTGCACGCAAGGTGAAGGCATTAATGGTGGACGGGTGGTTGTGGAGATCCACCGCCCCAACCAAGGAGATTTAAGAATGGTTGAAAATTTTTCCCCAATTTGTCCCTCATTCATTTAATGTTCAGTTTTCAAACGTATGAATAGCATGTAGACACTGTTTTCTTTTTTTTCAAAGTGATATGATTGAAAAAGGATATGCGGCTTGTATCTAGTGGTATTCTTGGGGCAGATCGATTGGCAAGGCTCGGTCTATTTCAGAGCTTGGTCGTGGGGTGGAAACCCAAGTGGTACAAAAAGATTGAACAATATTATAGGTTAAAACAAAACAAAATCTCCTTGTTCCCACCAAATGTGTTTCATATGTCCAAAGATCGTGTTGGCCAGGCTGAGATCGAAAAGATGATTTTTACCTTTTCTATGCACGCATTAAAAGATGCTAGTTACTTCTTTATTGATATATATTTGTGTCATTAGTTATACCAATAATTACTTTGAGTTTCCCACTTTTGTATGTTCAATGCATTTATAGATGAATCACAAACCGAGAAATATGATGAAATGTATGGCCTCTTACAAATAAGAATAACTATTAATACTTCAAAGTTCAATCTTACCCTAGTACTTTTCTTTTTGGGCTGGATGTAGTTATGAGAGCCATTGACCTCCTTTGATCACTCGGGGATAGTAACATCATTTCAAATTTTCTTTCTAAACATTGTAATTGTATGTATTCTTATTTCAAGATGGCATAAATAGCACGTAATGCAATCTTCGAACCTTTTAGTAACTACCAAGACTTTGATCAGCGAGCAAGGACGTAGGTGTGTAGAAATAATTAAGTCGGGTATAAAAAAAAATTGTCGCATTTCGGGTTGTTCATGATGGATGCGACGTAGTCGTCGCGGCGTTACACTTTTGGTATCGAGCGAGGGGTCAACACTTGACCACAGGCCAACTTCAAACCTGAAAACCAGCTTAGTAAAATTTAATCTCTATGTTTTAAAATAAAAATAAAGTAATAAAATTCTTCAAATTGCTGAACTCGCCTAGTGGCGTTTTGTCGAACCTAGATAACTAAAAATGTTAAAAATTAAATGGATACTCTTATGAAATTCTGATGTAACATGAACTTGTTTTTCATTTAAAAATATGTTGTTGATGCATACTAACTTTTCTTTAGTTGTATGATGTGATAAAACCCGTAAGATTCTTCCTTGTTGGAATGATAAATTTTAAGCTGCGATTCTTGTAGTTTAACATTAGTGGTTGTGTTCTGGGGTCAGGCATAGTAAATTAGAAGTTGTTTAGTCACCCAAAGCTTCCCTTTTCTCTTAGTTGTTAGATGAGTTAGTTTTGGTCGCCACCATGGAAAACTAAATCCCCGTATGAGTAAGTGGATATTAGGCCTTGGTGTCGTTTTTGATCCAGCTTAGCGTATGCATTATTAAAACGGAGCTCGAGGCATAGTACCCCTATTAGCGGCCATGAAGGGCTGCAAAGTGATTGTGATGTTGACTTTCTGTATTTTATATATTTGTAAACTGGTTTTATTTTATCAAGGACCAGCGTTTTATTTTATGATTTGATTGAGAAGCTCTGAGGCTCTTTTAGTAATTATATTTTTGCGAGATTTCAGACATTGCAATGCGGATGCTTATCCACTTTCCTTGATTGCCAATATTTCTTGGATTTTAATTTGACTGGTGACTCAGAGCTCGTTTATCTGTTGGCTACTTAGCTAAACGTTACGTGATTCCTTCCTGCATGTTGTTGAGTTGGTTCTACACTGGTTGTATTGTGACATTTTGTCGTATGGGGGTACACCGTAGGTGCCTTGAATGTCTTCTTAGGTGCTTTAAGTTATGCCTCAGTTTTAGAAAGACGAAACCTTGAGTGTATCTAGGATCCCGGAGAGTTCGTTGTGTAGTGCTTTCTAGTTGGTAGCTTGATAGCGGTGTCAGTGACCCTCTTACAACCTAGTAAGAGATTTCATCCTCGTCAGAGTAGATGTGTTTAGTTATGGGATTATGGATTGTGTTAGGATCGGATTGACTCTTGGTTGACTGTATATTTTAAGTGGATAAATGTTTGGTTGGTAGTGAAATCCCATCGATGGCATGCTAATTTGGATCATGGTTTCCTTATTTCTTTATAGAAGGTTTTGGTGATGAATTATATGTATCTTGGTAATTATGATTAGACGTAAGCCCATCCGGGAAATGTGATTAATTAAGTGTGCTTGTTTTTCCTCTCATTGACCTATAAATAAATCTACCCTTGCCTTAAATTTGTATATTGTTATGAATAAAACTATATGACCTATTAGTCTTTGGATTACGTGGAGACACTTATGGATGTTGTTGGGTCTTTTTGTCCTCACTCTAAGAGATGTTAGTTTGGTGGATCTTAATATTTTAATCTCGGTGGTGTTTATATTGTGTTTCTTCTTTTAAAACTATAACCCTTGGTCATAGAATCCGTGGTTGGATAGATTAGTCGATTGTCCTCTTACATTGATGATCTCTAATGGGAATGTGGAGTCCTTGGAGTAAGATTTGCATTGTCATCTTGTTTCTTGGTTGGTGGTATCTTGTGGAAATATAGGTGTTGATTTGAAAACTTTCCTTGTCTTATTATGCAAGTAAAATGTTTGAGCCTAAACAACAAACATTGTTAAACCTCATAAATTCGTAAAAGTAAATATGCCTCTTTAATGAGTCTTCCTTGTAAGTTCATTTGAAATTGGTAGAGACCCACTAGAAATGTTTAATGATGCTTGTAATCCTTTGGAAAACCCTTGAAATATTGGCGTGGTACATATTGAATTATGGATTCCTAGTTCTTAGGAAATTAAAAATGTGTTTGCTATGTTGATTGTCTCTTGTTCCTATAGAATTAATAATGTGATGTGTTGATTCATATCTCTCTCCCATAAAAATAATAATGTGATTTGTTTGACTTTTGCTTTCCATTAAAACTTTAATTGTAAGATGACTCACCCAATTACTATAGAATTATAATTGAGAAGATTTGACCTTGAAACTTGAAAAATAAGTTGGGACATAGAAAAAGGAAAATGGTCCTTGAATTAGCCTCAGTAGATTTATAGAAGAAATATAAGCTAGGTAGAAGAATAGAAAGGAACCTTATCCATCTACCTTCCCTAGGAGTAAAAATAAATGTTGTTTCCACTTATTCGGAGTGGCAAGATATCATGCCACCTTAGTGGCACTCCTTATAACACAACTTGTGATATCATAATAAAAGAAAGTCTTAATTAAGAAAACTTGTAAGGATTGTGTTTAACAAGCAAAACTATAACTTTGAACTTATTAAGTTAATTTATAAAACCAGTAAGATTTATGTATTGAGTGCAATGTATATTTGAATCTTTAGTTTTGTATCCTACCTAGATTTGTGAAACATCTTGTTGATGGTTATGTGTTCTAGTTGTGTAGTACTACTCCCTTGATCGTAGACATATGTAATTTTTCCCTTGTAGGAGTTTGGGTCGTCGTACCCTTGTTGCCTCGTAGCTCGACGAATGTGAGTTGCGGCCTTCTAGGATTGGATCTTATATTTTCTTTTAAGAAAAGCAACCTCCTTGTGTGTTTATTTAATCCTTAGTGACCTAGGTTATTGTAATTTTAAGGCAACATATGTTAAGGATATGACATAACTTTGGGAAGTCATTTTTTTAATTTTCTTGTGACACCTTGTTGATGTTGCCCTTTTTGGGAAGAAAAGTGCAAGTTGTTTTGTAAGATGTTGCTCGCTTTTGGTACGATGCACTTTGGATTGTAGTTGGACCCCCCCCTCTTGTTGCCTATTCTTCTATTCTAGCTCACCTGAGTGCTCTTTGGTGTTACGACTTATGCATGTGTTTCTCCTCATGATTAATTTGAGCTTGAGAAGGATTTGAGATAAATAAATCCCATGGTGTTATGTAGAGTGAGTGGTGCCTCTTTTATTGGTATGTTAGTTTCTAGTAGAAATATTATCTAAATGTTTGACATTTCTAAATCAGGTTAGTGTTTTGTGTTCGATCTTGAATGTAAAATAAAGTTATAGAAACCTTATGGTCACGTTTTCCTTAGTATTACCATGAAAATTTGATTGTGCCCTCTTGAGTTATATAAGTGCTTCCCATGAATAGTTTTCTTAATTGTAAATGTTTTTGCTAATTAAATTGTCTTCCTTGTTGTTAAACCTCACCACGTGTGATCTCCAAATTGTGATACCTTTGAGTACAAATGTTATTGTACTTGGTGGTTATTCTTGAGACTCCTCTGACCTTTTCATGTTGTGATGCTATGTTTTGTAGCTTGGTTGAGCGCGTAGAGTTACTCTATAGAATTTCATGTTTGTAACCTTACTTGAAGAAAATTTAGAACTCATTCCTTGCAATCTTACTTCTTCTTGTTAAATTACATTGGACCAAACTCGAGTTCTGTAGATCCACACTTGTTTGAAGCAAATGAATTCCACAAAGGGTGTGATCCTATTTTCTCTTGCATTTTTTTTTCTATCTCTTTCTCCTTAACTTCCAGGAGGAAGTCAAATCCAAGGGAGGGGGATGTAATGCCCACTTCCTTCAATACTAAATAAACCATGAGCATCTTTTCTAAATTGTTTACAATCGTAAACATGATCTGTCTTTATAGCATGAAAATTAAAAGGTGTGGACACCAAGATTTATATTGTGCTTTGATTATTATTATTACCTTGACTCTATGTCATATTGTGGACCTTGATATTAATTTAAGGAGATGATGATGATGATCTAGAATAGTTACCTTGTTAAAGACTTATTGTTATGTCATTACTATTGTGGTATTGTTTAGGTTCGGTCACTCCTTATTGGATCCCTAGACCTTGATATCGTAATAAAAAAAAAAAATTAACATTTCTAGATAGAAATTGATACACTCATTTTACTTATTGGATAGACATAAGTACATACATGTTATACTTGCATACACGTTGTGACTATTGCGGAAATTTATATGCTTGATTCCTAAATCAAGTATTCGATGTTCTAATCATTACTTATTGTACGGATGTATTAGACATAAATTATGGGTATTTCTAGATGATTTTTGATGTTGTGATCTTAGTGCAAAGTGATGGGTTGTTATAATCAAAATGTTAGAAAATTAAACAATTGGTGAATTAATTGATTCTAGCATTGGTTTAATTAGGTTGTTCAATGGTGTAAATTGTTATGTATACGTGCATGTGTTTTATTATTTCGATGTCACTAATATGGTCACGAGGCCGTAAGGTATTGTTAGATTTTGCAAGAAATTGATCACAACCATGAGGGGGAATTGGGAACCAAACACAACAGAATGTCGGGTGGTTACAACATTTGGTCGCCAAGGCAACTAGTGAATTGTGTTGTGTTACCTTTATTCTTTTTGATGTGTTAAGAAAATTTCTATGAGGGGGAAATTTTCTAATGTGACCAAGGGGGTAAGAATTTTAATTGTTTGTTTTAACTTGCTTTAGTAGGTGATTTCTTTTGTGATGTCTTGTTGTTAAATTACTTTTGTTAAGTATGTTTAGGATTAAATTAACATCTTGCTTTAGATTTTAAGTTTTGGAGGGAAGTCATGTGGGTGTAATAAATTTTGATTGTTGGCTCCTTGAGCCTTGTGTGTCCTCTTGTATTGAATGCTTGGTTTTGAGTGTTGACCACTCCATGTTCTTTGAATCTCGAATTTGAGATTGAGGGCAATTTTAGGGGACTTGTGGGACAAGTTAAACTTGTCCCACACTTCACAAACCCCTTACCAACCATATCTATGGGTTGGGAATCCAAAAAGGGGATTATTTATTGTTTTGGGAAGGGAAATATGACTTTGGAGTGCACTTTTCCTCTTTTTGCATTTAATTGTGCCTTAAGGCACATGGGAAGGATGCATGTGGATTGAGATGTCATTCAACCCAACCACCCATTTATGGTGTTTTGGGATTTGAGTTGACTTAAGGGAGGTGTTCTTGAGGATGTGTGATGTGGCATCCTGCAAGGAGCCACATCACCCTCACTCTTCCTCTCGTCTATTTATGGAAAATTTTCCTCTCTTGTTGGGGGGTTTTTTTTTTTTGGGAGCTTTGTTTTTGTTTTGGTTGAAGAGTTCTCTTTTGTTATTTTTGGGAGAGAAAAGAATTGGGAGAAAGAAAAAGAGAGTGCTTGGACTTGCATGCTTGGATTGATTTGGGAAGGAGCTTGGACAAATTTCTTGGTTTAGGCTTCTCCATGGAGAGGTAGGAAACCTTCTCCTTTGTTTTGCTTTCATGTTATTGTTGCTTCTATGCTAAAATTGTGAAAAATGGATGGAATGCTTATTGTGTAGTATAGGAGAGGTCTATGGGAATACTCATGAGGGAGGCATAAGAGTAGATTAGGATATTGTGGAGGGAGTTTGAGAGGGATGCCCATCTTGGGTAAGAATGTTTACATTCTACCTTGTCTTTGAGGGAGCCATAAGAGGAGGGAGGCATAAGAGTATGGGAGGAAAAGGGGTACTTGAGGGAGGCATAAGAGTCATAGGGGCTTGTGTTTTATTGTGGAGGGTTTTGGATGGGCATCTCATCTCAATTGGGAGGCATAAGGAAAACATTCCCATAGTTCCTTCTCTTGTTGGCTTGGATGCAAGCCTTGTTGTGAAATGTTTGGTGTTATTTGTGTGTCTCTTTGTTCTTCTATTTTAGCTTGAATGTTGTGAAGAAATTGTATTGTGGAAGCAAGTATTGTTGCCTTGAGTTGGAGACCACCCTTCATTGTGTTGTGTTTGGGGCTCGGGGTCAATGGAGGAGATTGCTTCTCTTCTCCATTGAGATTTGGTTGGGAGGAGAGTGTTGCCTCTCCCCCTATCTTGGTTGTGATTTGAAACACTTGGAACATGGAGCATGGATGAGAACACTTTGGAGCACAAGAACCTTGTTGTTGACAATGTTAAAACATCATGTAATCAACCACCTTGAGTGGGGAAAGAAATGTAATTTTGCCTTGTTTTCTTTAGCTTTCATTAATGCAATTTGTTTCACATGAAGTAGGATGTGTTGTAAAAGAAATGGAAGGAAAAATTGCATTGAGATGATAGTATTTCTTACTTTAAAATTTATTTAAAAGTTGTTGAATTCTTTAGTGAAATATTGAAAGAAAATTACAAAAGAAAGTGTATTAAAATTTTGTTTGGAAACTTGAAAGTGATGAGTTGTAAAACTTGGAAAGATAGAGCATTATTCCTCATTTTATACTTGATGGAAGGGCTTAGATTTTCAAATGGTTTTTAGTAAGACAATGAAACATTTTAAGCTCTAACTCTCTTATGACCTTCTCCATCTATGTGCCCATTGTGAAATGATTGACAAATTGTATAAGGAAACGAATCAACTTGCAAAAAAAAAAATCCATGCAATGTCTATTCAAGTTGGCTAGAAATAAATTTTAATGCAAATGCTCTAAACTCATCAAGTTCGATGTACAACACTCCTTATTGACTAACAAAAAGTACTAATAGTTGAATTCCTTCTTATTTAAATAATACTAAAACTAGCAAAATTATTAATAATAAATTATAACAAAATTAAAGTACCAATAAATATTATTTGTTATATATATATATATATATATATATATATATATATATATATATATATATATATATATATATCGGCACACTAGTACTAACATATATGCAAAGAAACCACGTTCAATTAACAATGTCAATGAAATTATTGTGGCATGTAACATTGAAAGTCAAAATCCACCTTTCGGTCCGGAAGATTTCATCTTCTACGTGTACGTGCAAGAACTAGCAAACACACAATAACTTAATCACATTCGACATACTTCAATAAATACGACGCGTTTGCAACGTGCCACTCCTTCCTACGAATCTCTCTCCGAATTGTTGATGACTTTATTTTAGGCCCACAAGCTGGGTGCCAATGATGTCCCTCGTACACCATGTAAAATTTGAAGAGCTAAATCGGAATGCCCATTTTTAAAAGTGCTCTCCTATTTCTAGAAGTTAGTGTAATCACATGACTCGAGTCACATTGGGAGGATGTTCACACAAGGTAGAAGAAGCAGTTCTTACCGAGACAGACTTGATATCTTGAAGACTAATTCCTGACAAGATTAATGTTATTCTTGCCATTTTTTTACATGCGCAAACCTACGTAGGAGGGGTACTTACAAAAATAAAACCATTTACACCTCTCAGCCTTTTCTCGGTATGAAAAAATCCACCGCTAGGAGATTCTTCTCCACGCACCGGTCATTAGATCGGGATGGAGTCGCTCTTGAAGGAGAAACCCGTTATTTGAGAATGCATTCGATCATCGAATGATAATCACTTGATGATTGGTTGCTTTTCCACGCGCCCAAAGACAAAAAAAGGGATTGTTAGTCGCCAGTGCTCGGCTGACCTCAGTCCGCGATGCCGATCATTGCAATAAAGGCCAAGGCCATGAATTCCGTGCCCAGACTCTTTATTCGCCTCCTTGTTCCATGCGCGTCGGGCGAGAGAATAGGGAAACGCCCGGTTTTTGTATGTATCTTGCTTAGAAAGCTCCTCATCCTTTTCCACACGGCAGGGTGATTACTCCAATGTTTTCTCTTGTCATTTCGGCTGGTGTCTTCATCTTTCATCTTCCTCCCACCTACCCGCGTGGCAGGGACAAAATAGGATTGTCTAGTCAATCGAGCAAGGTCGATCTCCAAAATCTAATTGATTAAATTGGGAGTGGCGGCCGGGCTCTTGTCTTGCATGCAAGGTGAAGGCATTAATGGTGGATGGGTGGTTGTGGAGATCCACCGCCTCTCAACCAAGGAGATTTAAGAATGGTTGAAAACTTTTCCCCAATTTTTCCCTCATTCATTTAATGTTCGGTTTTCAAACGTATGAATAGCATGTAGACACTTTGCTTTTTTTTTTTCAAAGTGATATGATTGAAAAAGGATATGCGGCTTGCATCTAGTGGTATTCTTGGGGCAGATCGATTGGCAAGGCTCGGTCTATTTCAGAGCTTGGTCGTGAGGTGGAAACCCAAGTGGTACAAAAAGATTAAACAATATTATAGGTTAAAACAAAACAAAATCTCCTTGTTCCCACCAAATGTGTTTCATATGTCCAAAGATCGCACTGGCAGGTGGGATCGAAAGATGATTTTTACCTTTTCTATGCACGCATTAAATGATGCTAGTTACTTCTTTATTAATATATATTTGTGTCATTAGTTATACCAATAATTACTTTGAGTTTCCCACTGTATGTTTAATGCATTTATAGATGAATCACAAATCGGTGAGAAATATGATGAAATGTATGGCCTCTTACAAATAAAAATAACTATTAATACTTCAAAGTTCAATCTTACCACAGTACTTTTCTTTGGAACTGGATGTAGTTATGAGAGCCATTGACCTCCTTTGATCACTCGGGATAGTAACATCATTTCAAATTTTCTTTCTAAACATTGTAATTGTATGTATTCTTATTTCAAGATGGCATAAATAGCACGAGAATGCAATCTTCGAACCTTTTAGTAACTACCAAGACTTTGATCGGCAGCAAGGATGTAGGTGTGTAGAAATAATTAAGTCGGGTATAAAAAAAAAAATTGTCGCATTTCGGGTTGTTCGCAATGGATGCGGCGTAGTCGTCGGCCGGCGTTACAGTGTATTAATTATTCCCCCTTTTGGCCATCTTTATTTTATATTTTACTTTGTAATTCTCATGTATTTTCTAGCACTTTTGTGTCCATTTCACAACTGCCCCCTCATTCTGGCCCCAAATCAGGGCGTCTCATTCTATACTGGGGCTCCCCGGGGTGCCCTGGTCCCACCCTTGGTGCCCCGATCCATGCACATCCTTTTCAACTTCTTTTTATGGCCTTTCTAGTTGTTTTTCATCCTTATCCTTTTCCCAATCAGCCTTGTTGGGGTTAATTACGAAATTAATCTTGAGAGCCCTATAAATATAAAGTTATAAGACCATAACAATGGTCCTAGTGTCACATACTATTATCACTCCATCTAGAGTTGCATCCATTGCATCACTTGCATCTACATAGTGTCATGCATCAAGGCTAGGAGATCTACATCACACACACTTTATAGGGGGATTCTATTCTATTCCATGCACACATGCTATTTACATTTTCTATAGTTATTATTTCTCGTTACTTCACAAAGTGCGACTGACACAAGAGCACCTAGAGCATGACTTCCACACACTCACTAGAACTACATCTAGGTCCGAAATGTAGTGCAACGCTTAGTGATAAGACCACTAGTGATCGTCTGCACTTCCAGATGCATTCTCGTATCCGCACTGCGACAGCCTCTACTGAATTAGCTAAGCCATTTCTCTTCCTCCTCTCATATACTTAGGTTTTATTTTACTTAGAATAATTATTTACTAGTTATTTCATATTGCTTTAGTTCATTTATACAACGTTTTAGTCCTCCTAGTTAGATTAACACTAATACCCTAATATCCCACTTAGGCCATATTTTTGTTAATCAACCATGAACTTGAATGTTCTAACATCAATAATTTATTATTTTAAACAAGATATTTCTTGTGACAAAATTAGAATTCAATAATTTAGAGACTCTTGTAGCATTTACGTGCTACCTTATCATTGTTTCAAAAGATAAGGGATGTGATACTTGAATACAATAGATTGTCTGTTCACTTGAATTGAGTGTTAATTTCTAAATTGTTCAAACATTGAAGGGCATGATAGTAAACACTCGACCCCATTAACATCCTCAATTATTTATAGGTCTTCCAAGTTGTTGAGATCATATTCATATTCAAAACAAGAACAATATGTTTGAAGTGATTACTTATGAAATTATAAAAAAGCGAGCAAGGCTTGCAAACCCAAAATCAAAGGATTGAATCCAATAGATTAGTATAGGATTTGTAGAAGAGAACCATTTCTATAGTCCGACATCTTTGGAAAGACCAAATTCATACTTGTAGACTTCTTATCAAGGGTGGTAATTTTCAATGTTTTATTTGAATTTTTTTGTATTGAGATCTAAAGTTATATTCCAATCTATATTAATATAAATTGTGTCTGCAAGCAATGAAAAGTTGAATATTATTATAAAATGTCTTACTATTTCAAGTATATATAAATATTTATATATTTATTATATTCTCTAAGTATTAATTTTTTTAAAAAATTGTGTAGATTTTGGTTAGAGTAGAATAGGTATGAACGCAAACCACTTTACATCATTCCATAGTTATATTAGGAACAAATGTAATATATTATATGAAAAAGATATTTTTCATAATTTAATTAAAAATCAAACAATACAAATTACATAAATATTTGGTTTGAACATTACTTATTTATTACAAACAATTAAATTATTATTCTAAATTTTAAATTTAGAAAATTCATCAATTATGTTGAAGGCGTTCCCCCTATGGGAAAGGCCTTTGCGGGCGTTCTGCAATCGAGTTCAATTTGACGGTTTGACGGTTGTTTGGATGTTTTCACATTTTTAACGCTTTTTTGGGGCGTTTTCTCTTTTTGGCTATTTTAAACAATTTCTTTTTCATTTTTTTTGGTTGGCCAATTGTTCGGTCAATTGACGTTCTAGGTATTTGAATTGTTGAATGTTCATGTGCCTGTGGCATAAGGGCGTGTGGATATGAGAAATGTGGCATTCGGTGCAGGTTCAAATTTGGCATGAAGAGCACGTTGGTGGTCTGGCCTGAGATATAAGAACAATGTCGGTTTGAAAAGGCTTAACATACACAACGTCCGCTTCCACCACAGTCACCGTGTGGTTAGCAATTGCAAAGAACAACTCGTTGTTAAGGGCAGCGTTGATTATGCGAAGCATGTAAGTTTTTCCAGGGGTCACCCTCAGCTTAAATGTATTTGTACAAACACCCAAAGGCTTATATTTATACAAAACATTCAATGTAACTTCATCTCATTGTTATATAAATGAAAATTTACAAATTTTTCCCGAATGACCAATTTTTGAGCAGTTATACAAGATTCCAGGGAGTCTCATTAATGGTATATGCATCCGACACATTAGGCATCCCACCACTTTGCATTACTTGATTGATAATACCCTCGATTCCGCATTCCACCATTCCCTACCGCAATTCGCAAAAACAACACCAATTTTTTTATTTTCATTTTGAGATCACATTAACTAGTCGACACCATATGATGAATTGTTTGACTAAATCCCTAGAACATATTTGATCTCATGAACTTTATCGATTGCAAGATATCCGTAAAAGGCCTTGCACCTTCATAAAAATGCAATTTCCAGTGTACAAGTGGACTCCAAAACCTTTTCCAGCATCCTCCTAGCTTCCGAGAATGGGATATTTAAAACAGGCATGTCAACTGTTTGATGAAATGCCTAGGTGAGATGTGGTTACTGCTTTCGAAAGAAAAAACAAACTACTACACACAAAGTAGATATATAGGTGAAATGTGAAATCATGCAATTGGCATGTCAACTATCTAACTAAATGCCTCAACGAAATGTGGCATCCTGCACCGTATGATTGCGTAATATGGATAAAATTCATACTAATTTAAATTACTCCACAAAATTCTTACATGAATTCACTTAAACATAGCATTTTATGATTATGTTACCTCTTTTCTACTTCTTGCAAATTACAATAAATGATAATTTTCGATATAGAAATATTGATATGGGTATATGGATACGTTTTAGTATACATGTAATTTATGCCCTCAAACTTCCTATTCCCAAAATATTATAATCAAGTTATATATTATATTTGCAAAATTAGGTTTGTTGATGATCAAGTTATATTCACAGAGCAAAATGAGGGAAATACAAGGGCCTTTCAAAGAATGGATATTCAGATCTACCCATTTGTCTTATACCAACGAGGACAGCATTAAGATCCATGCTTTCTAGGACAAAGAACTCGACAGAAAATGGACAAGGAATTTGAATGTCAACTCAACAGATCAACTTTCACAACAGTCTTTATTTTAGTAGAGATGGTCAACAAATAGAGGGTAGCATGCCATTGCAAAAGGTTGACCCCTGAATTTCAGCTAAGTAACATTGCACGCATGAGATTGGAGCCACAACATAGATGCTAGGTCAAGCTCAGTGTGCAAAAAAGGGTGGCAGATGAGGACCCGATGCCCAGGCGGTGCACCGACAGGATATTGACACTGTGAGGCTTCTATCAGTAGAAACCACAGAATAAATTGAAGATTAGGGCTACCAAAGTTAAATTCCTCTATTGGTGCAATAACTCCTGGTGGTCACACCCACTGTAATTAATGGATCCTGCCTTAGGGTTGAGCGGGAAATCTTTTGAATTTGAATTTGAATGTATTCACTAAGAAAACCTATAAATAAGGGTCAAGAGCCTATGGATAAGAATAGAGGGAGAAAGTATGTACTGTTATGTCTGGTTTGTGCAGAGCATGTATACAAAATCAAGAAAATGTTGAATGAGCAATAGAATATCTTATGTGTTTTTGTTAATTACAAAAGTGTCTGTTAGGCATCTGGATTTCCATGCATAGTCTCCAGTAGAATGGATTAGAACTCCCAATGATGTTTGCATCTTACTTGAATGGTTTCTGAATGGTAGCATGAAGGATAATGACTAGCTCCTCTCTGGAGACTTCATTAAGGGCATGAGTCCCTCTCCACTGTAGAGAAAAAGACATTCGGCTTCCTGTGCTTTGGGTGAGCACTTATGGTGCAAGCTTTAAGTGAAATGCCAGTACACAAGGCTATAAATGTTGGGGTATGTGCTTGGGAGCGCACACCCTCCTAGGTTAACAGGATAGAGAGGAATACCCAACACAAGATCTAAGTCTGTGTTACAAGTTGTTCTAAGGTCTTACTGACAGAAGACTTTCTATGATATTCTGAGGCTATTATGGGGAGGATTCACAAAAATGGCATAAGTTCTTTCATTCCAAATGATTCAAATAATATTTAAGTAAACAACATGTTGGACAAGGATCCCCAAGAAAGCCCGTTCCCGTGAATCACTGCCTTTCTAGCCAGAGATGCCAAAATAACTGGAAATAATCTGAAAAGTCTATTGCAAATTGAATACAATGTAGTGCCAACCAGGTTTAAACTTAAACATCTATTTCCACATAATAAAGGAAAACATCGATTATTTCGCGAGTAATGTGTCCAAGCTATGTTCTTTGTAGGCATGCAGGAACATTTTCTACAATAAACCAAGAAGAACAAATGCATAAACAAAAATTTTCTTGGATAATGTTTAATGAAAGCTAATATTACAAAATGTCTTAAAAGTTAGAGGTTAGTTCATCTCAAAAGAGAATGTAATGTAGAAGATGATGAATAGTAAAAGCAAGTAAACGGTGAACAGGAAAAACAAGCAATATACTTGAGGTGCATCGAATAAGTATCTCTTTGTCAAGAAATGGCATTGTACAGTCACAGAAGATGATGAATAGTAAAAGCAAGTAAAGGGTGAACAGGAAAATCAAGCAAAATAATTAAGGGAAGGTGCATTGAATAAGTATCTCTTCATCAAGAAATGGCATTATACAGTCACATAACAGGTGCATGTGGTAGATCTATGAAGTAACTCCTAGAATTTCCAATTTAAGCTATCCAAAATACTTTTCTATTGCACCCACACCAGATTTGCTAGAGATTCAAGTTAGCATTGCATCATATCAACATACAATTTCCATTTTTAGAAATAGTGTGACCACTGACCAATGATTGACAATTTTTTCTTTCTTTACCATTTGTTCTTTAGTGTCCCTGACTTCATAATAACACCACAAAACCTGCAAAGATATCACTAAAACCTGGCACATCTCCTCTTTTTCAAAACTTTAATACGGGTATACTTAGTAAGGTTTTTCTTTTCTTTCTTTAATGCATTTAAATTTTGTTTTTGTGTACATGGCAGAGAGTTCTTCGAACATAGTCACATTTAGCTCCAAATCTATGATGTGTCAACTGACGGAATCTTTCACGCCATTAAAAGCGATTCAATTTTGCTGCAAATCTGGCACCCCATGCGGTAGAAATGCCTTAAATGGTTAGACATTAAAGTCTTTTACATCAAGATTGTTGATCGTGCTAGAGTGTTTGACGGTCCATTACCTGCAGGCTGCCGAGCACTTGACTGGAAACTGAGTTAGAAGCATCAAACATCGGAATCTTGTGAGTCTGCATGGATATTTGCTTTCTCCACATGGAAACCTGTTGTATTATGATTACATGGTAAATGGAAGTCTATGGGACATCCTACATGGTGAGTACAATGATTATGTTATGAAGAAGAAAGGAGGAGTCAAGACTACTATCACTCAACAAAAACAACCTGTCGTAAATACTACCCTCTACTTTGATAGCACCTCCACTACTAATTTACTCAAACTTCTTGTATCCAAAGTGATATCAAATGTATTCATGTTTAGTGCAAATAAAATTGGCCACAAAAGGCAACCACTTATGATATAAAATTTGCAAATATACGGAAGTCTTCATGTATTCATGTTTAGTTCAAATAAAATAGTCCGCAAAAATCTACCACTCATAATATGAGATTTGCAAATGTGTATGTATGAATTTGTAACAATTTTGAAATGTATAGATAGAACCCTTAAATGTAATGCTTCATCTATACTCCTACACTTACACTATCAATCACACCCCTCATCAACATCAACTACAAAAGTAATAACTATCCCTCTAAATCAAATAACATATACCGTTCGGCGTTCACATTGCATTGTACACATGCGATTGCTAGTCTTATATAGAATCTTTGGAGAATTCTACACTTGCATATTTGTTTGAATAAGTAGTACATATTGAATGGGGGAGTTGAACTTAGTAAAGTTAGAACTCGAGCATAAAATATATGTTGTACAAAAATTGAAACATCTCATTGCACCAAAAATCCCCGTAAATAAAATCTTCATTCCTATCAAGCATTTGGTTGAAGCGCTTTCTCAGAGTTCTAGTGTCCACAATAGATAATGTTATTGTTTGCACCTTATTATGTGTGTTGATAACATTTTCTTGTACTGCAATGAGAACCATTGAGCAGCCATATACTCTTATTTTTCTATGCTCTTCAAATTCCAATAACTCTTTGATAACATTTGCAATGCCTCGCACTCCATTATTGTCAATGTCTTAAGTGAAGGCATCGCTCCTTCCTCCACTACTGGAACCTCCTCTAACTTCTCCAAGCCAACCATTGAAAATATCTCCAGCTTGGGAAATGCTCCCCTCTCGCCAAATTCCTTTGGTAGCTTCTCTATATTGGAGCACTCGATGATGCTAAGCTGTTTAAGATTCACAAGCTTGTGCAATGCAGGTACTTGTTTCAACATATGGCATGTGTGCAAACGAATATCGCTCAGGTTTTGAAATGCACAAAACGAATCTTCTATTTGGAGCAATTGAGGGCACGTTAACCAGAGTTTCCTCAATTTTGACATGGAAATCATGTCATGGGGCAGGCTTTCCATGTTTGTGAGATGCAACCACAGAACCTCCATGTTCTTCATGCTTCCCATAGTTCCCTCCACAATTATTTCACCCTTGTTTCCAAGCGCCAATCTTTTCAATTGTTTGAGGACACCCAAATCATTGATTGAGAGCAGCTGTCTTTGTGTGTATTTCGGCCTTTCTGTATCCATGCATTTGGACAGTCAAAAACACTCAGGTATTCAAGAGACGTAAGCTGTGAGAGCCCATAAGGTATGGACTGCAAATGTCTACAACTTCCAATGTCCAAAATTTTAGGGAAGTTAACTTAGAAATGCAAGATGGAAGCTCTGTAATATTTGAGTAAGTAAGATCTAGGATTTGAAGGTTTGTAAGAGCACTGATTGAGTTGGGGAGTCTCTTGATGGGTGTGAAGGCTAACCTGAGGCAAACTAAATGCTTCAAACATCCTATGTTTTTAGGCAAGGACTGGAGGGCAGTCCCTGACAAATCCAGCACCCTGAGAGAGATCATTCTCCCAATCACCTGTTGGGGAATTTCTTTCAAATCAGGATTCCCACTCATTAACCAGGAGCGTATGTGAGAAGATCCGAATGTGTTTGGAACATTAGTCAAATTGTTGCCCATCAATGAAATTCTGACGCGTGTCGAACAGTCATCAACTGGAAACTCTTGTAAATGTCTGCCCGCACGAAAGAAGCATCTCTCTTCTTTCTCAGCAATTTGTTGTGCTAAATCGAGCAATGCATCATGCACCCTGAAACAGCGCACATTTCCACCAGATTCCTTAATGAGTGGTTCAATAAGGCAACGTTCGGCTAACAAATTGACGAATCTCTGTGCTGTTTGGAGAGGATCCTGTCCGGTCACAAACCCTTCTCCAATCCATAACTGGCTCACATATAGAGTAAAGATGACTTCATCTTCTGGGAAGGCAGAGAGGTAGAGAAAGCATAATTGCAAAGAAATGTCAAAGTCGGCCAAAGCATCATAGCTCAATCTGAGCCTACCATACAGCTTCTCTGTAACATCGCCGTATTTCTGTGCATTCTGCAAACTCTTCAATGCAAATTCCCATTCATTTGAGTGGGTGACGCCCGCCATTGCCTGTCCAATCACTTTGAGAGCTAAGGGAAGGCCTCCGCACTCCCTGCACACACGCCTCGCTGTTTCATGGTCAATGCTGGTGGGCAGAATTCCATCACTGTGTGGAAAAGCATGGAAACAAAACAACCGCCAGCTGTCATCCTCCCTCAACCGTTCCACTTGGACGGTGGATGCATCTGGAACTCCCAACTGTTTGAGCACGCTGTTACTTCTGGAAGTGGCAATGATGATGTTGGAGTTGTGGTGTGGAGAGATGAGAGGCACACACAACTCGGTTAACAAGGAGTTTGCACTTGTTTCCCAAACATCATCTAAAAACAAAGCGAACTTATTTTCGCTTAACCTCCCACTTAACCATATTTTCACATCCTCTTCCTCTTTGCTCTCCCATGTTTCATTTATTTGAAGAGTAATTTGTTTGAGAAGTTCATTTCTGAGAGCAGTGAAATTGGGAGTTTTGAAACAGTAAGCCAAAGCATCAAGTTGTCACTGGAAAAAAGAGTTTGTACCTGATTGCTGTTGAATACCTTTCTGAGGAGTAGCGTTTTGCCTGATCCGCCCATCCCAACAAGGCCGATACGGAACACGTTTCTGTTCTGTGCAGAATGGATCAATTCCTCAAGTTTTGCGGAGGCATATTCTTGTCCGACAATGAGAGCCTCCTCGATATACTTCATCTTCGGCGGGGCTGAAGAAGTTGAGGGAAAGCTTTCTACAGATGTGCCAAGGTTGAGAGAATCAAATCTGTTTTGAATCTGCTGATGCCGTAGTCGATTGGCCACATCTTGCTCCAGCTGGTGGAGAAAAGCAATGCAAGAAACGGAGTTCAGATGCTCTTCCATTACTGAAATGAAACGAGTGATCTGTTTACTCGTTTGATAACGCGAAATGAGGTGATAGGAAGATGGTACAGTGCAGTGCTGGGCCAAATCAGAAACTTCCTCGAGAAGATCGTTCAATTTGTTCAGCCAGCTATTCAGTGAAGAGGGCAAAGGAGGGTGAGAGGAGGCATTGGTTTTGCCAGAGTTCAAAGTCTTCCGATATTCCTGCATTTCCATGTTGATGGAATGAATTCTCTCAACCAGATTTTGAGGGCATCCAACTTTTTCCGGCAGCGGACAGCAATGTTGATGTGAGCAACAATCTTTTTTTGCTGCCATCTGAATGGCGTAACCAACCATTCCAGAGATGAAACCAGGATCACCCATTATTGAAACTCGATGTGTTTTCTACTGGAACAATGTATTGTGTGGTTATTTCTAATCAAACGCAAACTGTGCTGTAATATAAGTAGAGTCCAAAATCAAAACCATACGTATGCCATGTCCTTCCACTCACATCACATGGACACGCTTGATGTTGACTGGCGATTTTACCGTGTTCAAAAGTATGTTTGAATATTTAAACAACGTATCCCATGGGGTGGGGTTGGAGTCATTGTGCAATGTTTCAAATTTTTTCTAACCATTATCATGTTCAAAGGGTATCTTTAGAAGGTGGGGTGGGGTGTCCTACGCTTTCAATTTGAGGTGGACTAGGGTCGGAGTCATGGTCCTATGCTTTCAATTTTTCTAACTAGTATTCAAAAGGAATTTTTAGAAGATTTAAACAAGGTATTCGGCAGGGTTGAGCTTGGAGTCACTTTCCATATTTTTAGTCTTTTCAAAAAAATATGGAAAGTGACTGGCGATGTTGGTTGGAGTCATTGTCCAATGTTTCCAATTTTTTCTAACTATTATCATGTTCAAAGGGTATCTTTAGAAGGTGGGGTGGGGTGTCCTACGCTCTCAATTTGAGGTGGAGTATGGTCCTATGCTTTCAATTTTTCTAACTATTAGTTATAGTATTCAAAAGGAATTTTTAGAAGATTAAACAAGGTATTCCACGGGGTTGAGCTTGGAGTCACTTTCCATATTAGTAATCTTTTAAAAAAATTAAATCTTGAGTGTATTTTAGTTATTGTGATTAAAAAGTATTTTTTTATCTATATTTAAATGGTTAAAATTATATTTACATTAACGTATTCAAAAGGTATTTGTAGAAAATTTAAATAAAATTTAGAAGGCCAAGTTTTATGGGGATTGGGTTCATGTGCGTGCTTCTAATCTTCTCAAAAAAACTAAACCATTTAATGCATTCTAGTTGTTGTGATTAATAAGTATTTGTTTGTTTGTGTTTGACTGATTAAAGTCATACACCATCGTGTTCAAAAGGTATTCGTAGAAAAATTCAATAAAATTCAAAAGGTCGGGTCCCATGCAAGGTTGGGGTCAATGTGCATGCTTCTAACTTTTCAAGAAAACTAAACCACTTTGTACATTAGGTAGTTGTGATTAATAAGTATTTGTTTCTTTATGTTTTAATGGTTAAAATCATACACCCCCATGTTAAAAATAAATCCGCAAAATATTTAAACAAAATTCAAAAGGTCAAGTTCCACAAAGGCAATTGAGGTTAGTGTGTATGTTTCTAAACCTTTCCAAGAGACTAAACCACTTAGTACGTTCTAGCTATTTTGATTAATAAGTATTTGTTTATTTGTGTTTGAATGGTTAAAATCATGCGTACACCATTGCCTTGTTCAAAATATATCCGTAGAAAATTTAATCAAAATTAAAAGGCTTGGATCACATAGAGGGGTTAGGGTCAGGCGTGGATGCTTCTTAATTGTCCCAATAATAAGTATTTATTTATTTTTATTTAAATGCTTAAAACCATAAATACACCACCGTGTTCAAAATGTATTCATGGAATGATTGAAAAATTGTGTAAGAAACAAATAGAATACATCAACATATGACATGCATACAAGTGGGTGCATTTTGTATAGGGTATATTCACTTAGAGCTTAAGGCCGGGACAAAAATTTATTTTTCAACATATATGCATGAGAAAACATATAGTTGGAAATTTGTAAACAAATTGTTTTAAGTTTTTAATTATATTTTCTAAGTAGGTGTTTCTTAGAATATATAATAATTAGGATTGAAAATTATACTCCAAAGGGAATATATTTTTTAATTATATATAATATGACACGGTGTCAAATAATCTAGAGGTGAATCTTAGTTTTAATGAAATATAATTTTATAACCATATATAATATGATGCATGGCCTTAATTATGACAATAGGATTAAAATGAAAGAACTAACCTACACTTATGTGCAAGAGTGTGTCACTAATGGTTTGTATTTTTTGTTATTTTCTTCATACATTTTTATTTTTGAAAATCATGAAATGAATCAAAAGCATCTGTGTTTTTTTCTAGCTACAATTTTAATGGTTTTTCATTTGATTTACATTGTGAGAGATTTGACTCTAGAGTCCTTGGTAAAATAGTAAAGGACTAGATGAAATGACTAAATTATCATTAGGAGAATGTTATATGTTTATTGATAGTGTTTAGACACAAATTGAAATTGAAAATTGCCTACCTAATGAGAACTTATGCATGCAATTTTAACAAAAATGAAGATACATGCAAAGATCAATTTGATGCATTCAATATTACGGTGAAAAGGTATCATATATATGTAGAGGAGAGATTAAAAAATGATAATATGAACATGCATCGCATGTCTTTATTTCTCGGGGAAATTATAGCATCCTCGGAATAGTAATTGTAAATTGCTACACTATCAAAACAATAGTTTGTTATTCGTTATGTAGCATAGAAGAACAATATCATGGGATCCATTACACAATTCCCTTGTGGTCCACTACCTAGTGCTACTCAATTCTATACAAATGAGTACATCGATACTCAATTAATTTCTAGCAGACAAATCACATGTATGCTTGACCATGCTAATTTACTCATATTATTTCTAGCCAAGTACCTATTATACAACATGAAGTTTATAGTTTGAACAACATCTTATTACATCGGAGGTTTTGTTAGAAAATAGAATAAATCTCAAACACGAACATATGTTCCCTTTGTAAGTAATCGTAGCCAAACATTTACATTAGACTATTCCAAGGAAACTATGTTTGTTGCATATATAATTCGAAAAGAATGTTCACCACTTCTCTAAATGGAATAGCATAGACCTAGAAAATAACCTAGGTCTTTAGTATCTTTCTAATTTTGAATACATGCTTATAGTAAGAGTAAATATGATATTGTTGGTGTTTCATACACATGGTGGACAATACAAATATAGTGTCCAAACTACGAGTTCTGCAAGACATAAGCATAGTCGCGAAATGTCTTCCACTTCATGTAGAAAAATAGAATATATTTATTAATATAAGGCAAGGATGCAAAAATAAATTATATGAACTTGATGACAAAAATATATTGTCATGAGGAACTTGGAATACAAGATAAAAAAATAATCCATATTACAAGGATGTCTATCTTGACCCATTTACAATTTCAGCATTTCCTCTGCTTACTAACGGATGTATCTTCCATGCTCTAACATGTCATGAACAACATGCCGAATTTGAAAATAATTAAGAGGGATTTTATGATCTTGTAAGTGAATCTACCATCTACCAAGAAGAACACTTAACTTAATGTGAGGATAAAAATGTAGGAAATAAGGTGTTACATGCAATATAGAACCGATAGATCCATGTATGTCATTAAATGGCCACATTTTATTTTGTGTCTTATCAATGGATACAAAAAAATGGATCTTTTGCTATGTCCTTTCATATATTATTTTCCATAGGAAATGCCTTGTTCAAATAAGCAAAAAATAAAGAAGTCCAAATGCATGAATATGATTTGCACTTAATTCACTATAATGACAATAAGTTTGGGAGCCTTTCAAGATTCAAATTTTTCATGTTAAATCTTATGATGCATAATTGTCAGGTAAAATTTTAGTGGCAAATCTTCGTTAATTCATGAATATAGGGGTAAAATACTTTCTCTTAAACAAGGATTTGAATGAAAAGAGAGTTGGTTGGATAACTAAATTAATAGAGTATGATATTGATATCAAGGTGACTAAGTTGGTTAAAGGAAAAGGGTTGTGTGAACTAGTCTCAAACCAACAGATTGATAAAGAGGTTTTACTCACACTCTAACATGATCAAGAATAATTTTTAGAAGATTTAAACAAGGTATTTGGCGGGGTTGAGCTTGGAGTCACTTTCCATATTTTTAATCTTTTCAAAAAGAACTAAATCTCGAGTATATTTTAGTTATTGTGATTAAAAGTATTTTTTTATCTATATTTAAATGGTTAAAATCATACTACATTAACGTATTCAAAAGGTATTTGTAGAAAATTTAAATAAAATTTAGAAGGCCAAGTTCTATGGGGATTGGGGTCATGTGTGTGCTTCTAACCTTCTCAAAAAACTAAACCATTTAATGCATTCCAGGTTGTTGTGATTAATAAGTATTTTTTTGTTTGTGTTTGAATGAGTAAAGTCATACACCATCGTGTTCAAAAGATATTCGTAGAAAATTTCAAGAAAATTCAAAAGGTCGGGTCCCATGGGAGGTTAGGGTCAATGTGCATGCTTCTAACTTTTCAAGGAAACTAAACCACTTTGTACATTAGGTAGTTGTGATTAATAAGTATTCGTTTCTTTATGTTTTAATGGTTAAAATCATTCACCCCCATGTTAAAAATAAATCCGCAAAATATTTAAACAAAATTCAAAAGGTTGGGTTCCACAAAGGAATTGAGGTTAGTGTGTATGCTTCTAAACCTTTCCAAGGAGACTAAACCACTTAGTACGTTCTAGCTATTTTGATTAATAAGTATTTGTTTATTTGTGTTTGAATGGTTAAAATCATGTGTACACCATTGCCTTGTTCAAAACATATCCGTAGAAAATTTAATCAAAATTAAAAGGCTTGAATCACATAGAGGGTTGGGGTCAGTGTGCAGCATGCTTCTTAATTGTCCCAATAATAAGTATTTATTTATTTTTATTTAAATGCTTAAAACCATAAATACACCACCGTGTTCAAAATGTATTCATGGAATGATTGAAAAATTATGTAACAAACAAATAGAATACATCAACATATGACATGCATACACGTAGGTGCATTTTGGATAGGGTATATTCACTTAGAGAGCTAAGGCGGGACAAAAATTTATTTTCTTGAGAAAACATATACTTAGAAATTTGTAAACAAGTTGTTTTAAGTTTTTAATCATATTTTCTAAGTAGGTGTTTCTTAGAATATATAATAACATGTGAGGTAAATAATTATGATTGAAAATTATACTCCAAAGGGAATATATTTTTTAATTATATATAATATGACACGGGTGTCAAATAATCTAGAGGTGAATCTTAGTTTTAATGAAATATAATTTTCTAACCATATATAATATGATGCATGGCCTTAATTATGACAATAGGATTAAAATGAAAGAACTAACCTACACTTATGTGCAAGAGTGCATCATTAATGGTTTGTATTTTTTTGTTATTTTCTTCATACATTTTTATTTTTGAAAATCATGAAATAAATTAAAAGCGTATGTGTTTTTCTCTAGCTACAATTTTAATGGTTTTTCAGTTTGATTTACATTGTGGGAGATTTGGCTCTAGAGTCCTTGGTAAAATAGTAAAGGACTAGATGAAATGACTAAATTATCATTAGGGAGAATGTTATATATGTATTGATAGTGTTTAGACACAAATTGAAATTGAAAATTGTCTACCTAATGAGAACCTATGCATGCAATTTTAACAAAAATGAAGATACATGAAAAGATCAATTTGATGCATTCATATTACGGTGAAAAGGTATCATATATATGTAGAGGAGAGATAAAAAATAATGATATGAACATGCATCGCATGTCTTTATTTCCTGGGAAATTATAGCTTCCTGGAATAGTAATTGTAAATTGCTACATTATCAAAACAATAGATTTTTATTCATTATATAGCATAGAAGAACGATATCATGGGATCCATTACACAATTCCTTGTGATCCACCACCTAGTGCTACTCAATTCTATACAAATGAGTACATCGATACTCAATTGATTTCTAGCACACAAATCACATGTATGGTTGACCATGCTAATTTACTTATATTATTTCTAGCTAAGTACCTATTATACAACATGAAGTTTATAGTTCGAACAACATCTTACTACATCGAGAGGTTTTGTGAGAAAATATAATAAATCTCAAACATGAACATATGTTCCCTTTGTAAGTAATCGTAACCAAACATTTACATTAGACTATTCCAAGGAAACTATGTTTGTTGCATATATAATTCGAAAAGAATGTTCACCACTTCTCTAAATGGAATAGCATGGACCTAGAAAATAACCCTAGGTCTTTATTCTTATTTCTAAATTTGAATGCATGCTTATAGTAAGAGTAAATATGATATTTTTGGTGTCTCATACACATGGTGGAAAATACAAAAATAGTGTCCAAACTATCGAGTTCATGCAAGACATAAGCATAGTCGCGAAATGTCTTCCAATTCATGTAGAAAAATAGAATATATTTTTTTAATATAAGGCAAGGATGAAAAAATAAATTATATGAACTTGATGACAAAAATATATTGTCATGAGGAACTTGGAATATGAGATAAAAAAATAATCCATATTACAAGGATGTCTATCTTGACCCATTTACAATTTCAACATTTCCTCTCATTACTTATGGATGTATCTTCCATGCTCTAACATGTCATGAACAACATGCCGAATTTGAAAATAATTAAGACGGATTTTATGATCTTGTAAGTGAATTTAATTTCTACCAAGAAGAACAAGCTTCATCATTTGTTCCAAATTATCCTAATGTGAGGATAGAAATGTAGGAAATAAGGTGCTACATGCAATATAGAACTGATAGATCCATATATGTCGGTGAATGGCCACATTTTATTTTGTGTCTTATCAATGGATACAAAAAAATGGATCTTTTGCTATGTCCTTTCATATATTATTTTCCATAGGAAGTGCATTGTTCAAATAAGAAAAAATAAAGAAGTCCAAATGCATGAATATGATTTGCACTTAATTCACTATAATGACAATAAGTTTGGGAGCCTTTCAAGATTCAAATTTTTCATGCTAAATCTTATGATGCATCATCGTCGGGTAAAATTTTAGTGGCGAATATTCATTAATTCATGAATATAGGGGTAAATACTTTCTCTTAAACAAGGATTTGAATGAAAAGAGTTTTGGTTGGATAACTAAAGTAACGGAGTATGATATTGATATCAAGGTGACTAAGTTGGTTAAAGGAAAAAGGTTGTGTTAACTAGTCTCAAACCAACAAATTGATAAAGAGGTTTTCCTCACACTCTAACATGATCAAGAACAATCAATCGGTGCCTTTCATATTCCTTATTGGAATCATGATGTAGTAAACTTTTTCCAAATAGGAAAATGCCCCTCGGGATTGAGAAAGAAAAAGAGAAGGTACTTTAAACTCTAATCCATCCCCTTTGTTGATTGATGGAGTGTTTTTAGAAAATATATAAATGGTGTCCTCGTGAGATGCATTAAAACATATCAAATTGATAAGGTATTGCATGAGTTTCATAATGGAAATGCAGGAGGACACTTTTCTCCAAGGAAAACATCCCTTAGGAGCATGAAATTTGTTATTATTGGCCCCATCTCTTCAATGATTGTCATGCATGGGTTAAGACATGTAATAAATGTGCCTTATTTATAGGAAAAGAGAGGTTATCTTCCCTTCCACTCCACCCCATATTTGTAAATCAACCATTTATGAAATGATGGTTATATTTTACTAGAGTAATCAATCCACATTCAAGCCTGGGTCACAAGTGGATCCTCACAAATGACATATTACTTCATTAAATACACGTTCTAAAATGCAAATTCACCATGTAAAAATGTCTTCCCAAGCGGTTGTGAGTTACAAACCACAAATTTGGACTTAGCAATGCATTTTTGCCTTCTTCTTTGATCGTAATGGTATGGGCATACTTTATTGCAATAAAATCTATTTTTGTGGTGTTTTCTCAATCGTGACTTATGTTTATTTACAACCTTGCCTCTCTTTCATTGTTGTAGTGTGTTGTGCATGTTTTCTCTTTAAAGGTTTCATTTTTATTTTTTTCATGTGAGAATAGATGTTAAACTACATGTTTTTGGTCGTGTCACTTATGTCTAGCCTTTCCCTTCTTCATTTTGTAATGAAATTACTTGTATAATTCAAATCATGCGCAGAAATATAACACCAAATAACACAATATTCCAAAAAAATAATCTCAATATGCAATTAGAATAGCTTCGCCACTTTAAGGGGGCAACCTCCAAACCATACAATAATACTCAAATGCTCCAATGATGATAAAATACTACCTACTAACCTCTATATATACTATTCCTATGCTATGGCCAACACCAAGGCCGACCCACTAATGAAAATATAACATATATGAAAGATATACATAATGATAAGAAGTTATGATAGCCACAAGGTGGCTATATACATCCAATATAAGATATATGATTAAGGGCGTAGCATGGCCCTCCCCTTTGAAGAAACATTGTCCCCGATGTTGAGAAGATCTGGATGCTGCTGTAGGAAATTTACATCCTCCCAAGTGGCGTCTTCATTGTCTAGATTTTTCCACTTGATCAAATACTTAGTGATGACCCTTGTCCTCAACCGCTTAGTGTGTGTCTGAAGGATGCATTCTAGTTCCAGGATGATTCGTCCCTCTTCATCAAGCTTGGGTAACACTATCTAGGTTGATATTGTCTGTCCAATTACCTTCTTTAGGCAAGATACATGGAAGACTAGATGAATTCGAGTAGCGGAAGTTCCGGTTTGTATGCTACATTACCAATCTTCTGCAACACTTGATAAGGACCATAATACTTAGGTGAAAGCTTGTTATCCTTTTTGTGTTGTTTTAAGGACATTTGCTTATATGGTTGTAAATGCACAAAAACCCAATCACCGACTTCAAAATGTCTTTCACTGCGATGTTGGTCTGCCTGCTTGCTTCATGTGGTTTTGTGACATGGCCAAGTTCTCTCTGAGACTAGAAAGCACCTCTTGTTGGTGTTGAATATGTTCTTCAACTGTTCGAACCTTTGGTTGGACTCTCAAAGATGAAGTGATAGATGGTGGATGGTACCCATATAATGCCAAGAAAGGAGACATTTTAGATGAAGTATGAAATGAGGTGTTATACCACCATTCTACCAATGGTAACCATTAGACCCATCTCGCTTGCTTATCTGATGTAAAACAATGAATATATCCCTCCAAGCACTTGTTTACCACCTATGTTTGCCCATCAGACTAGGGATGATAAGAGGAACTACAAGCTAGTTGTGTGCCCAAGCATGAGAACAAGTCAGTCCAAAAATTACTAGTAAAGATAGGGTCTCGATCACTTACTATAATCTTTGGTGTCCCATGTAGCTTCTAAATTGTATCCCTAAAGGCCGTTGCTACTATACTCACAACAAATGGATGTGATAAAGCACAAAAATGGGCATATTTGGTGAGTCTATCCACCACCACCATGATTACATTTTTACCTTCTGATTTAGGCAATCCTATGATGAATTCCATAGACACCTCTTCCCACCTCTGGCTAGGAATAGATAGAGGTTGTAAAAGACCTAGGGACTTAATTGTTTCGCCCTTATTTTGCTGACAAACCATGCATTCTGCCACAAAATTTTGGACATCTCCTTTTAGCCCTTCCCAGAAAAAAATCATGCTTGATTCGATGATAAGTCTTTAAGAAGCCAGAATTCCCCCTCTTTGGAGAAGCATGAAGCTCAGATAGAACCCTATTTTTAAGGATTGAATTCTTACATAGATATAATCTATCTTTATACCATAAAATATCTCCTTTCCATAAAAAAATTTCTGACATGTTTGGATCTTGTTGGAGATTCTGAATGAGATTTTGTGTACCTGGGTCTTTTTCCATTCAGACCTTGCATCCTTTATCCAATCCTCCCGTAATACAGATATGGCACACAAAAATGCCTAGGCAGATTCATCATTCCGAGATAAAGCATCAGCAACTACATTCTCTTTCCCTTTCTTGTATATTATCTCAAAATCATACCCCAACATTTTTGAGACCCATTTCTGTTGTTCTTCTGATGATAAACGTTGCTCTAAGAAGTATTTCAAACTATCATGATCTGTCTTTACTTTGAAATGTCGTCCCATTAGATATGGTCTCCATTGTTTCACCTGCGTGAAGTATTACTAACATTTCTTTGTCATAAACTGGTTTAGAGATATTCTTACCTTTGAATTGGCGGCTCAAAAGGAAATGGGTTGCCCTTCTTGCATGAAACTCGCCCCATACCATACCCTGAAGTATCACATTCAATAATGAATGTTTTTGAAAAATCTGGGTGGCTAGAACTGGAGTGGTGCACATGGCCTCCTTCAACTTCTCAAAGGCCATAGTAGCTTGCTCGTTCCAATGGAAAGAGTCCTTCTTCAATAAATTGTGAGTGGTGCTGCGATGCTGCCATAATTCCTTACAAATCTACGATAATAACTGTAAGCCCCAAAAATCCTCGAGATTTTTTAGGTTTTGGGAACCTTCTATTCAAGCATGGCTTTTATCTTGTTAGGATCCACTTTAACACCTTCATAAGAGACAATATGATTAGATATTCAACCTCCTTGACACCAAAAGAACACTTAGAAGGCTTTGCATAAAGTTGATGTTGTTCAAGATTTTCAACACCTTATTTACATGATGCGGTGTTCCTCCCATGTTTTACTATAGATTAATATATCATCGAAAAGAACACTAAAACAAACTTTCGAAGAAATGGCTTAAAGATGGAATTCTTCAAGCTTTGAAATGTAGAGGTGCATTTGTTAGTCAAAAGACATTACCAAGAACTCATAGTGTCCTTCATGTTTCTGAAGGATGTTTTATGAATATCTTCATCCTTGATTATAATCGATGATATCCGAGCGAAGATCAAGTTTTGTAAAGTAAATAGCACCATGTAACTCATCTAGCAAATCATCAATTACAGCAATAGGAAACTTATCTTTAATCGTGTACTTATTGAGTTCCCTATAATTTGGACACATGCACTAATTGTCATCTTTTTCTGTACCATCACTACAGGAGAAGAGTAAGCACTCTGATTATGATGAATAAGTCCTTCTTCTAACATCTCTTGAACTATCTTCTCAATCTCACTCTTTTTCATATAGGGGTACCTATAAGGTTTGATGTTGGGTGGTTGACTCCACAGTACTAGCTTGGATGGCATGGTCATGGTCTCTTTTTGGAGGCAAACCCTTGGGCATTTCTCCAAAAAAACCCAGTACTAATCCATAACAACTTGCATATCTGGGTATAAATGTATTGGAATGATGTGCTTCCAATGAAAATAGTTGTGCTATAAACCCTTCTGCACCCTTTCTAAGCAATTTTTGCATCTAATGATAACTTACCATCTGTGGGGACTTTTCTCTTAGTCCTTTTAGTTTAAAATTCCTCCCTTCTGACTGAAATTGCATGAACAACTCTTGGAAATTCATTTCAATGGTTCCCAAGGTGGTAAGCCATTGAAATCCTAACACAATGTCTGCTCCTCCCATGGAAATGGCATACATATTGCTAGTTAGCAAGTAATCTCCCATGGTGAGATTAATGTTATAACATTTTCTGAACAACTAACATTTTCCCCATCGTGATCATGACTTGATATTACGGAGCCGGATAAACAAAGCAATTCAAGTGTACCACTAACTTATGATTGATGAAGTTGTGAGTACTTCCCGAATCAATCAACATTGTTACCCTCTATTTTTTAAGAATCCAACTACTTTGAGAGTTTGGGGAGTGCTAATACCAGAAATTACATGGCATGATATTGTTGGTTGGGGATCTCCTAATTCCTCCTCTGGCTCTACCTCTTCGTCTTCTTCATTTTCTTATTCTTCAGTAGGTCCCTCAATGTAGAACAACTTCTTTTTAGCACACTTATGTCTTGGTCCAAATTTGTTGTCACAATTAAAACATAACCCTTTGGCTCTCTTTTCTTCAATTTGTTGAGGTGTCAGTCTCACCGGTGATGGAATGATGGTGTAAGGTTCTACACGATCTCGATAGTACTAACCATTTGTTTCCGACTTGAAAGAAATTTTTCCTCTGCCCTACGTGCCATGATCATAGAGTCTAAAACCTTATGAGGATTAAACATACACACCTCAGTCTCAATTTGTTCTTTAAGACCCCCAAGAAATAAGTCATTCAAATTATCTTTAGGAATATTTTCCACCCGTAAGGAAAGGTTTTGGAATTGATGGATGTAATCTTTGATTGTTCCTGTTTTTCTGAGCTTTGCTAATTGGCTGAAATAATTCTCTAACACACTAGAACTATAGTGCAATTGCAACTCTTCGGTGAATACTTGTCCATGTAACATTGAGGCCACTCTTTTTCCTTTGAGCACATAACCATCGATACCAAATGAATTGGTCAGGTTCAAGATACAACGATGCCATGGTAACCTTTTGTCCTAATGGAATCTGATGAAGATCAAAGAAATTCTCCATCTGGTTAATCCAATTGAGTGGATCCTTTCCATCAAACTTATGCATTTCCACTTTTGGAAGCATGTTACGGGCTTGTAGAGTGTTTGTATTTGGATTGGTCATGTTTGCAGATCCACCCTGGCTAGTTTGTTTATTACTTTGACCTAAAGATCCACCATGGTTAATATGAGTATGATTGAGTTGTGGCTCATTAGGAATGATATGATGACCCATGATATTGTAGCTAAATTTTTGAATGAAATCCTCCAATCGTTGTCCAATCTTTTCTACATCTTCTTTGCTGGCCACTCTACCTTCGAGGTTTCACAACTCTAACTCAAGATAGCTGACCTTATGGTCAGTTGAAGTAAACCCTAACCCTAAGGACTCTGTAGATACCCCTTCTAACTCTAACTCCTCAACTATTATCTCATCCTTATCAGGGGTTTTACCCGAGTGATGGGATTCTTTTTGCCTCTTGTCGAAGGCCCAACCATGATGCCCCAAAATGGTAAGATTTAAGGATCAAGGTCAAAATTTAGGGTTTCAGATTTCAATAGGAATTCGGCCAAATTTTATAAAACTCAAAGAACGAACTCAAACTAATTTTTAATCTTATTTCTGGAAATGTAAATAACTTTGAAAAATTCCACAAATTGCACCCTCTGTAGTCGAATTATTGAAAAACATAAAACCGCTATAACTTTTGCAAAACAAGTCAAAAATTATTAAAATTTTGAGGGAAGCTTACTTGACTGATTTCACAACACCACAGAAAAACTTGTTGAAAAATTAGATACCGATGTTGAGATATGGACGAACCTTCAAAATTAGGGTTTAACGCAGTGTTGGCCGAGTTCAAGCTCTAATACCACTTGTAATGAAATTACTTGTATAATTAAGATCATGAGCAGAAATATAACACCAAATAACACAATATTCCAAAATAATAATCTCAATATGTAATTAGAATAGCTTCGCCACTTCGAGGGGGCAACCTCCAAACCATACAATAATACTCAAATGCTCCAATGATGATAAACTACTACCTACTAACCTCTATATATACTATTCTTATGCTATGGCCAACACCAAGGCCGACCCACTAATGAAAATATAACATATATGAAAGAGATACATAATGATAAGAAGTTATGATAGCCATAAGTCGGCTATATACATCTAATATAAGATATATGATTAAGGGCGTAGCAATGCAATTTTTGCCTTCTTCTTCAGTCGTAATGGTGTGTGCATACTTTATTGCAATAAAATCTATTTTTGTGGTGTTTTCTCAATCGTGACTTATGTTTATTTACAACCTTGCCTCTCTTTCACTGTTGTAGTGTGTTGTGCATGTTTTCTCTTTACTGAGTTTCATTTTTGTTTTGTTTCATGTGAGAATAGATGTTAAACTACATGTTTTTGTCTATTCACTTATGTCTAGCCTTTCCTTCTTCATTTCAACTTTCTCCATCATGAAGTGTTCATCCCCTTTCTTTTGGTGCTATCACCTCTACTTTAGCTAAGGATTTCATTTTATGTATCCTTTTAACCATCTCTCTCCCCCATTGGTTGCTTGGAGTGTGTTAGTTAAGAGTAAATAGTTGTGTTTTTAGCTTTAGGAGTAGTGTTTGCATTAGAAGTGGGTAGAGGAACCAGAATTCTCTTGAGGTCTATCTCAAGATGTAATTCCCACAACTTGGAGATAGTTCCATGATAGCAAAGAGTAGGGATTTGTCATGATAAAATCATATGGTGCTACTTTTTTGTGATAACACTACCCAACACTCTCTACACTTAAAAATGCCTCACTAATTCATAACCACACTCATAAATGAGGAATCTAGAACTATGTATCTCATACACATGGCATAGTCTTCTACGATACCAAATGATGAAGTCATAGTTAAAGAATCCAATGAAGGATTGTCTTGGATTGTGCATGATATAAGTACTCATGCAAACAAACCAATATACACACAATGATGGTTTGTGCATAGATAGAAACAAAATTATTATTTTTAACTTTAGTGAGGATACACCTATACACACTAAAAATAAAAAATATTGTTAAAGGTTTTAAAATCCTAGTTTTACTCTAATCCTTCCTTGGATGTGTTACACACTATCTCTCTATCTACAACTACTTGAACCTAAAGAGCTCTTTGGTTAGAATACTATCTTTGTAGACTTGCTCAATTTTTGATCTTTTCCAACTTAGGTAAATAACCAACCTAAACCTTATCCAAACCCAAACTAACCAAATTGATAATTTACCATAATATAAGAGTGTTATTGAAAATTTACATCTCTATGATTCTTTGACTTATCACATCATTACAAACACCATCTGCCAAACAATTTACATCTTTATGATTCTTTGAATTCTCACATCATTACACACACCAATTTTCTAAGAGCTTTAATCTTCATTACACATGTCATAGGGTGATGTGACATTTATATGAAAAAATAAACATACTAACTTAGATAGAATCACTTCACATAATCGATCTGCTCATATCTCCTCATATAAGGTCACATGACCAAAATTCTTTGAATCCACAAGTTTTCTTTGACACATTTATGCACACCGGTTCTTAAGGCGTAGTATATCACAAGGTTTTACACTATAAATATAGTTTTACAAGATTTCATGTTGTATAGAACTTCAAATTTTATGAACATAACTCGTAGACCTTCCAAACACTTTTGACAAGACCAACAAGATGCAAGTGGCATGTGTCTTCATTCCTTCAACCAAATAGGACCAAACATAAGCAAAGGGATTGTGTACAATTTCTTATTTCTGCACTAAATAGTTTTGGTGATGCAAGATTGATCATGAACCTGGATGTTCTTACATCAATAATTTATTATTTTGAACAAGAGACTCCTCACATAAAAATTAGAATTCAATTATTTGGATAGCATTATCTAGCATCTACTTGCTTTAGTATTATTTCAAGATGAGGGATGGAAGACTAGAATACAATAGATTGCATGCTAACTTGCATCAAGTTTTGATTTCCAAATTGTTAAAACATTGAGGATCCTAATAATAGTAGAGGGATAACATAGGCCCCCATTAACATCCTTCATTTTTATTGGTCATCCAAGGTGTTGAAGTCAAATTGGGGTTCAAAATAAGGAGATATGTTCATAATGAAATTAGGAAAAGCGCGCAATGCTTAGAGCCCAAAACTAGAGGATCCAAAATCAATTTATCAATTGCAAAAAGATAACCATTTCTATAGCCCTTAATTTTTGGCAAGACCAAATTCATTCTTGTATCATTCTTATTAAGGTTGATAATTTTCAATGTTATTTTTAGTTTGATCTGTATTGGTATCTAGACCTATTTTCCATTATATCTTGATGTGAATTGTCTTTGAATTAATGACAAATAGAATATTATTATAGACACCTAATTATTTCAAGTAATAAAGATATTTCTATATTATTTATATTCTTAAAATATCTAATTAATTTTATAATTTTGTGTAAATAGTGATTAATGTAGAATACTTATGAGTGCCAAACATTATTAGAAAAGAGTAATTTTCCCCGAGAAAAGTAAAAAATAGTTTTTTTACATGATTTTATTTTTAAGTTTAGTTTTAGATGTTCTTAAGTTTAGGAAAAGCTACTAAAGCAAATCAATCAAAAACTTTGTATTGCACAAAAGCATCATGTGCTTTTTAGTTCTATTTTTAAGAGTCGGTGTTTTATTGTTAGATGAAACCGTCTATTTATTAGAGGCAATTGTAAGTGTTGTATATCAAACACATTCGAGATATTGTATTGAGCCGAAGCTCTGCGAAACTAGAAGAAGAAATATATACACGGTTGTCTTTGATCTGTAATGCCGTTGGGCATCGACTTCCATTTCTGCCACCTGCCCTCCACTGCCACCTTGGCCGACCAGGTCCTTCGCAGGTCTTGTTTGCACGTGGATGCAATTGGTCTCCTCCCAACCACCCAACCTTTATTGCCGACTGTTATGACTGTCACGTTTTTCTACCTTACGTGAGAGAGATGGAGTCGGTGGAGGCTGTTTTCTTCACTGGATCTACTTTTGATATTTTCATTCAATGCATTGGCGCGATCTAGATTGACTTGATGGCTAGTGAAGTAGACGTGTGAGAGACGTTTCTTCCTGGTCGCGTGGGCAGAGAGGCCAGCAAAATCTTTGTCATGGCGTTTTCTTCTTGGTTCCTCCTGGACGCCTTCCTTCTTCCTACCCTGGCCGCGTGAGGAGAATGGATGGAGTGTTTATTTGTTGTGTATTCGCGTGGACTGGTTTGTATCGGATCTTGCAGACTGTCCCTGTTGAAGAGGGGGGCGTGGAAACCACTGGAGAATACGTGGTTTTTATTTATTGTTCCTGAGGTGTTTCGGGTGAAAAAGGCACGTTGTTCCTTTTGTTGGCCACGCACAGCTACCAACGAGTGAAGTAGGCATGTTTCCTCCACTTCCTTTGAGTGTTGCGAGGTGTTTCTTGTCAGGATCCACAGTAGCGACCTGCAGGTCATTTCGGGTTCCTTCCGAGCTTAATCAATGGGCACCAAGGAGATCTTAATGCTGGAAGCTGCACCAGACGATTCGCGCTTAAAGTGGAGCGGCGGCATTTCTGACGAGTTCATAGACGCTTTGCCTTGCATCGACCATGACTATGCAGACCCCAAGGTCAAAGACGAGGTCGACAGAATGGTCGAAGAAGAAATGCGCAGAAGCACTAGGAAGCCCGTTGTTTTTCTTGCCGAATTGCCCCCTGCTCCCAGGGTTAATTTTGAGAACTACCATATGGTGGCAAAGGAGTATGAGCGAATACGTGCTGGCAAGGCTCCTCATGCTATGGACATGTCACGCTATGGTTTAGAACCACCGCCTCTAAGCAAGTGGAATGATGTGACTGCCTGGAAGAAATGCGGTGGCGAGGCATGTTGCAAAGATAGTAGAAGCCTTTGTGGCGCTTCCATCAGCAAAGTTGTCCAACTATGTTGTTATCTGCTCGATTTGAGATGCATCCTCAGATTGTCTCTCTCCTTGAGGATATTTTTATCAAAATCGACTATGTGGCGGTGAGAGTGTTACAGGGAGACTGATGAAAATTATTGCAAATATTCTCTATTGAGACCTTACTTGTTTTACGATGAAACTCATGGAAGAGAATCTCATAGGCGTGGATCTGTTTCATATCAAAGTATTCTTGAAGCACAACTTTCTTTGTAATATTGAACTTATTAGGAGATCGATGAAGGATAGAGGAATTAAAAAGAAACTTGGATGTAGTTGGATTAAAGGCAATAAAATGGTGCATGCTTTTTGTGTAGGTGACAGATCACACCCACGAGGCACAGGAGATCTATGCAATGTTGGAGAAAATGTCTTGGGAGATGAAGGTAGCAGGATATCTTTCAGATTCAGAACCTTAATGTATGTGTTGACTGCCACACTGCACCAGGTTTTGTCCAAGGTTGTTGCAAAGAAAATTGTTGTGAGAGATGCAAAGCGGTTCCATCACTTTAAAAAAGGAAAATGTTCTTGTAAATATTTTTGTAATGCCAGGTGAAGCAATCTGCAGGACATAGTCCGCACTATAACAAGGCGCGCACCGTGTCAGTCTCGTGCAGGATAAATAAGAGACAGATTTTATTTCCGACTTCTTAAATGGGCTCCAAAAGTGGATTTTCCATTGTGTTGGATGGTTTTCCATGTTCCGTTGTAGTTTTCCCTTTTGACACGCGTTGGGAAGATGTTGGAAAGTATTTTAGACCACCCACCCTGGCCGTGAACTCCTACCTGTGCCAACGCGAAGATGGTCGATGTTTGGGCACCCAACGAGCTTGAAGAAAATGGAATTAGGCTTGGATTGTTGTTGCTGGTCCGGCGGTGTCCATGAAACCTTCTAAATCTGGAGAAAAAGGCAAGATATTTCTACACTTTTCTACTGTTATTTTATTTAAAATTATTGTGAAATCGAACCACTTTTTCCTTGCATTGATTTGTCAGTTGGATGTCATGATGGGAGATTTCCCTTTCTACTTGTTTCTTCTTGTTTTAGCTTTTATCGTTGATAGTATGTTGGTCGAAAGGATGCGTGTGCCCTTTCCCCTGAATGTTATGTTTCTCTTGCTCGAGTGATAGACCTTAATTTCCTTGTTTATGTATTAATTCTTCTCTGCGATTGAGTTGCAAGTTATTATGTTGATCAAACTAGTATTTTCGATATTATGGAAGTAAGTTACGACAACTATGAAGCTCCTCCCTAGCACCCAAGTTGTCTTTTGAAGTTTTTTGTTAGCTCCTTCACAAGTCCCTTTGATAACCTTTTGGCATCGAGAAAGAAAGGTTGTAGGATTGTGTGAGCAATGCGTGGGCTAGCCAGCTTAGAGTTTTGGTATTAAAACTGGTAGAATGAAAAGGTGTGTGTGCAATGTGTTTTCCATCTCACGTGTTTAGACTCTTATATTACCTTTCATCGTGTTTCTAGGCTTTGAAGGCCATCCTCAAGAAGTACCTTGACCATCCCTATCAACTTGAACCATAACTAGCCTTTCGGATCAACTAAGCTCGAGGTTTCTCTGTGCGAATCTAGTACCTCGTTGACACTAGAATAGTTTTGGTCTAATCCCCCTCTCAGAATTATTGTTGATGGCACTCTTCTATTTTTCCTAACTTGCATTATTTTCTCCCTTGTAATGTTAACGCTATTAATTAATATTGGTCGGTTTTTATGCACGTAATTACCGTAATAGTTTGTGATGGAAATTTCCTTAAATGTGATTAATCTTCGGGAAAAACTCAGCTTTCATTTGATAGTCTTATGGATTCATAGCGGAAGGTTTTGTTTTGATAATGTCACTTAGAAATTATGTTTGTATCTATTTGTGCGACGGTTATTTGTGTTACGAGGTTTGCCTTAAAATATGGTTGTTTTGGGATATGGGTAATTTATTTTAAATTAACCAAACATTAGTATTGTAGTGGAGGTTTGCAAATCTTTAGTGTTATAAAAAAATTTGATGACATTATTGTATACTCTCATTGGGCGGAACCCCCTTCTTCTCTCGCGTGTTTCTTTCTAGCTTTGTAAGACTTTGACCCTTCTTGGATGATTGGAAAATCTTTGTAGTTAATGGTCAAAACTAATATACTTTGCTTTCACCTCGAAACTTATGTTTTTGTATAATTTATTTGATTTCCAGTTTGAAACTCGATTATACATGGCTTTTTGTGTTAATTTTTGAAACCCGTGGTTCCCCTTTCTTGGGCGATCAACTCTTGTTCTTTTAGAAATATATTATTTTAGCCTATGCGTTTGGTACCTTTGATAAATTTCTAGATGGTTGGTCTATTTATAAAATCTCAATCTTGTATTTATTATTTAATTACTTGCTTGATGGGAATTATGTTTTTGCTAGATTGTTTATTTCTCCTTATAGGGCGAGGGCCATTCTCATACATCGTTGCTTTTACTCCTAAGCTGAAATACGGGTCTTCTCCTTCTTTGATTGGCATGATGGAGACTTTATTATAACTTGATGTGTTGATAGTGTTTAGAGGTTTGACCCATTTCTTGTAATAAAGTGCTTCCTTTTGTGGTATTGTTACATAATAATTATGGTGGTTTTGTGTAGCCTTATCTTGCTCGGTTCTGAACGAAGCGACTCTTGTGGAAAAATTTGTTGCGAGATGGATTTTGCGAGTAGATGAGGATAGACTTGTAGATTTTTACATCAACCTCAGTTGAGAAGTTCTTTTGCATGAATCCTTTTTATATTGTTCAACTATTGATAACATCTAGTGGAAAATTTAGAAAAGGATCAATGTCTTAATGTTTTTGTATCGTGGATTATGTCGCCTTAACTCGGAACCTTGAATTGTTTGACTATCTTTGAAATTATATGAAAAATTGTTTACCGCTTGTTGAGTAACCTTATTTCATTTTTTGTAAATAAATATTGTTAAACTTTACCCCTACGATTAAATGCTGAGTTAAATCTTTCTAAGACTTAGTAATTGTGAGTTATAAGTAAAATAAAATGGGTTGTTCAATACTTATAGAAGTTAAACTAAAATTTATATTGCAAATAAATTGGTGTAGAGGTGACCAACTTGAGAGCATGTAATTCCATAAGTGATCAAAGATGAAACTATCCCTTGTTAAGTAACAGTATATAACTTGATATCCCTAGCTACACTATTGAACACTATCCCTTTCATGGTGAAATTCTTAAGCGAACTTAAAGGAAATCTATGGTTAGTTCTAGAAGATAATAAGATTTAATAAGCAGGAGATAACAATTTAGAAACCACACAATCTATCTCTCAGCCATTAGAAGGTAAATTGTTTTATTTTTATAAAACTCATTTAGTAAACCCTAAGTAAAGTCTTTAATAATTTTGGTTAAGTTTTCAAGTTTCAATTATATCTTGGTAATAGCTAATGAGGCCTTGAAGATGATTTCAACTCAACCTTCTCCCTCTAACCTTTTTCCAAGGTGCCTTGTCTTCCTTCTCTTAAGTTTGTTAAACGCAAACCCATGTTGTCATATGGGCATGAACAAGTTCTAGTAGCGTAAGTGTTAATAGATGGCCTTGTGAAATTAAATTACCCCTTTCTCTAAATAAAGGAATTAAGCAAATAAATGTCATAATAGAGAAGATTAAAGATGATTACTCAGTGTAAAAGGAATAAACTTGGCTTGGCAAGTTGAATTATACTGAATCATATCTTGAGCCTCCTTGAAAACGTAAGCTAAGAATTGCAAGATGTATTTTTAAAATAAATAACCCTCAAGAATATCTCATTGTGGATGGCCCTAGCGTAAGTGTGTTACGTGGTTGGAATTCTATGTTGTCTTGTCCAAAAGAAAAAGTGTATTATCCTTTTGGGTGTGAACGTTTCTGTGTTGACCTTATGGTCATCCCGTAGTAAAGTGGTTCCCGAGTTGGTTGTAACTTTGTGACGACATGTTGTGCCGTGTTATGTGTGGAAGCAAGTCAAAAAAATTATCTGTCTTTTCTTGTGTTTTTTCGTGTGTGTGAGAATTTTAGGGTCATTACATGATCTAAGTTTACAATAATATGTTTTATTTATAATTCTTTATTTTATTTTAGTTAGTTGTTATTTAATGTGCCTAGTTTTTACAAATTGGTATCGAGCATAGATTTTTTCGTAGGTTTCTAATTGATAACGAGTTATGGCTTCTATATCCGGTTTGCGAGACACCACAATTTACAGGAAAGAATTAAGAGTATTGGTCATTAACCATGAAGTCACTATTCAGATCCCAGGATGTGTGGGAAATCGTAGAGAATGCATGCACAGAGCCCACAGATGCAGCAACATATAACGCGGTATCAAAGGAAAAGAAAGACACTTTAAAGGAATTAAGAAAGAAAGATGAAAAATATCTTTTCTTCATTCATCAAGCCATGCATGAAAGCATCCTACCTAGAGTGGCGTGTGATAAAGCACAAATTGCGTGGGAAACTCTCCAAGTTGTGTATCAAGGTAAAGAGAAAGTAAAAACCGCCAAGCTACAATTACTTTGTAGAGATTTTGAAAATATGTCAATGAAATATTCAAATTCCATAGAATCATTCTTTAATTTTGTAGTTAGTTTGGTCAATCAAATTAAATCTCATGGTGAAAATATTGAGGACAGAAGGATTATTGAAAAATTGCTTAGAATTTTTCCTGCAAATTTGATCCTTTGGTAGTTGTTATTAAAGAAACTAAGGATCTAAGTCATTTTCAATTGATGAGTTGTATGCATCACTAATAAATCATGAACAAAGGTTGAATAGATCACATGCAGTTGTAGATCAAGATTTTTCATCACAGGTATCAGGAAATCATGGAAGAGGAAGAGGAAATTTCAGCCCTAGAGGCAAAGGAAGAAGTTCATCTAGAGGACATAGAAGCGGTCCATCAACTCAAGTGGAAGAGGACATAGTCAAGAGAACAATCATAATCATTTTTAGGTCAGAGACAGGATAAATCGCATGTGTAGTGTCACTATTGCAAGAGATATGGGCACTATGCTTTTGAATGCAAGAAAAAGTAGTATGATCAGAACAAACAGAATCAAAATCAAGTTGGAAGCTCTACTCCAAGATCCATGTTTATTACATGCACAAATATTTCCGAAGCATCGCCTATTGAGTGTAATCTATCCCAAGAGAGTCCTAGTGATGTGTGGTATTTGGATTCTAGTTACAGTAATCACATGTCAGGTAACTTAGATTTATTTTCTAATTTGGATGAGTCAGTAAAGATAGAAGTTACCCTTGGGAATAATAATACAATGAATGTAAAAGGCAAAGGAACAATCAACATTCTAACAAAAAGGGGGAGCAAAAGATTATGCAGGATGTTTATTATGTTGCAGGTTTGAAGCACAATCTTATGAGCATTGGTCAATTGGTACAAAAGGGATACAGAGTTTACATTGAAGACAATGAATGTGTGATTGTGGATAAATCTCCAAGTACCTAGGTGATTGCTAAAGTGAAGATGACAAGCAATATAATGTTTCCTTTGAAGATTATACCAGCCACATCTGGAGCTCATACTACAGATCAATCCGGATCTAAGGAAATTGAATCAACTTTTTAGTCAGTTGAAAAATATGAATCGTGGCTATGACATCTCAAGTTTGGTCATTTAAATTTTGGTGGTTTGAATTTATTACATAGAAAAAAATGGTGAAAGGTTTTCCTTTGATTCAAAAACTAGATAGAGTTTATGAAGGTTGTATTTTGGGGAAGCAACACAAAGAGTCCTTCCCAATTGGAAAAACAAAAAGAACAAGTGCACCACTTGAAATTGTTCACTCAGATTTATGTGGACCGATGCAAACAACTTCTATTGGAGGTTGCTCATACTTTATGACATTCATTGATGACTATACAAGGAAGACATGGGTGTACTTTTTGAGACACAAATCAGATGATTTTGATATATTTTAGCAGTTCAAGACTTTAGTGGAAAAGAAAAGTGGGTACTACATAAAATTTAGAGACAGACAGAGGATGAGGTGAGTATGTTTCAAATACTTAACTGATTTTTGTAAATATCATGGTATACACAAGTAGTTTACTTCCAGTATACACCGCATGCAAAATGGTGTGGCAGAGAGAAAGAATAGAACCATCATGGAGATGGTGAGAAGTATGATGAAGGAAAAGCATATTTCAAATGAGTATTGGGCAGAAGTAGTAGCAATTGTTGTTTACATCATAAACAGGTGTCCAACGAAAATTGTTCAAAACATGGTTCCTCAACAAGCTTGGACTAAGAGGAAACACAATGTTTCTCATTTTAGAATATTTGGTTGCACATGTTCTGATGAACTAAGGAAGAAGTTAGACAACAAAGGAGAAAAGTGCATATTTGTTGGATATTCAGAGAATACAAAAGCTTACAAGTTGTTCAATCCAATTACCAGAAAGGTCATAATCAGTAGAGATGTACAATTTGTTGAAAATGAGGCATGGGATGGAAGTATTGAGAAAATAGTCAGTGTAGTAGCAGCTATTCCTCATGATGATATGGCAGATGAAAGCATAGAGCAACAAGGTATTGTATCTTCTTCGAATCTTGGACATGCACCACAAGTTGTAGCACAAGCTACACCTCCATCTACATCTAGGAGATCTCCAAGATTTCAGTCATCTTCAACCATCCAGCAGACACCACAAAAAACACCAGAAGCTACTCCTTCAGTACAAAATAGTCCATCATCAGATAGCCCTTTGCAGCGGAAAACAAGGAGTCTTAGTGAGATTTATAATGTTGATACAACTAATGCTTTTTCAATTTTTGCATTGTTTTCTCAAGTCTGCAGATCCAATATACTTTTAAGAGGCTATAGATAATGAAGTTTGGGTTGAAGCCATGGATGATGAGATAGATGCCATAGAGAAGAATCAGACATGGGAATTGGTAGATCTTCCAGAAGGAAAGGACGTGATAGGAGTGAAGTGGGTCTATAAGACCAAATATACTAGCTGATGGTAAAGTATAGAAACATAAAGCAAGGTTGGTTGCGAGGTTTTTCACAGCAATATGGAGTAGATTACAATGATACATTTGCACCTGTAGCATGTTTGGACATGGTAAGAATGGTTTTAGCAATTGCAGCTCAAAACAAATGACCTATTTATCATATGGATGTAAAATCAACATTCTTGAATGGTTTTCTTAAAGAAGAAGTTTATGTGAATCATCCAGAAGGTTATGAGATTGAAGGTCATGAAGGAAAGGTATACAAGTTAAAAAAGTGCTCTATGGTCTCAAGCAAGCACCTAGAGCTTGGTACAGCATGATTGATTCTTATTTGATACATAATGGTTTCAGTAGGAGTAGCAGTGAGCCTACCTTATACATCAAGATCAATGAACAAGGTAAAAATTTTGATTGTTTGTTTATATGTGGATGATTTAATCATCACTTTGGAAATCTATCTACATATTCATTCAAATCAGCTATGAAGAAAGAATTTGAGATGACAGATCTAGGCCTCATGCACTATTTTTTGGGCATAGAAGTTCAACAATCAGAAGCTATATTTTTTTATTTCACAAGCAAGGTATGCTAATGATGTTTTGAAGAGATTTAACATGTTGAATTGCAAGCCAACGCCAACACATTGCAATAGGTTTGAAGTTAAGCAAAGATGACAATGAATCATTTGTAGATCCAACATTGTTCAAAAGACTAGTTGGAAGTCTCATGTATTTGATGGCCACAAGGCTAGATATTATGTATGGTGTGAGCCTCATCTCAAGGTTCATGGAATCTCCAAAAGATTCACATTGGCAAGCTAGAAAAAGGATTTTGAGGTATGTATGTGGAACTAAGAATCATGGAATTTTGTATTCAACATCAGATGAGTTCAAACTCATAGGTTACACATAGTGACAGTGTCGGAAGTATTGATGACAGAAAAGAACACATCCGGCTATGCTTTTCACTTTGGAATAGGTGTAGTTTCATGGGCATCGAAGAAGCAGCCCATAGTCACACTATCTTCAACAGAAGTAGAGTATGTAGCAGCAATAGGAGCAACATGTCAATTTGTTTGGATGAGAAGAGTGTTGAAAGATTTGAGGCATAATCAAGAGGATGCTACATAGATTTTTGTGACAACAATTCAGAAATAGCATTGTCCAAAAATCATGTTTTTCACAAGAGGAGCAAGCACATAGACACAAGGTATAACTTCATCAAAGAGTTGGTTAATAATAAATAAATTTGTCTTGAATTTTACAAATTCAAGATCAGTTTGTTGATATCTTTAAAAAGCTTTGGGAAATAAAGTTTTTGTGTATTTGAGAAGTTGTTTAGGAGTTTTTGATCATGAATATGTCAGATCTAGAAGTGCACACTCAACTCTAGAAGAATAAAATTTTGAAGGTCAAAATTAAGGGGGAGTGTTAGAAAAGAGTAATTTTACCCCCGGTAGAAAGCGAGAAAGTGGTTTGGTTTTTATATGCTTTTATTTTTAGGTTTAGTTTTAGATGTTCTTAAGTTTAGGAAAAGCTATTAAAACAAATCAATCAAAAGCTTTGTATTGCACAACTGCATGTGCTTTTTAGTTCTATTTTTTAGAGTTGGGTTTTTTTGTTAAATGAAGTCATCTATTTATTAGAGGTAATTGTAAGTGTTTTATATATGTAACACACCAAAATACCAACACAAGGACAACACGGTGAAATATAGGATAACTTTTTTTTTTTTGACTTGCTTGACACATGACACGATGCTGATACATGTCATCACCAAGGATCTGACTAACACCGCTGTGAGCAACTTGATACGAGGATGGCCATAAAGCCAGCACGGAGACATTCACACCTATCAAGGGCAATACATACTTTTTTTTTTTCCCTTTTTGACAAGACAACATGGAAGTCCAACCACATGACACACTTACATTTAGGGCATCCCATGAGGAAATTCTTGTTAAATTTTCTTGTTTACTAAAATGTCTCTTAATTCTTAACTTACGTTCTTATAAAATTTCATGTAATGATTCACACAATTCTTTTCACAAGGAGAACTTCTCTTTTCAACTATTGACTAAATAGCTTAAGGCCAAGCTTTCCAAACTAGGATCATCAATTTTATGTCCAAGGATTTTATTCATTTGATTTTAGAACATTTTCCATTTCTTACAAGGTTAATTAAACTTACTCAAGTCACTAACACATGTTCCACACCTCTATTGCACGGTGAAGACATAAGCTCCGATTGAGTGGAAAGTACCGCTTAGGGTTCATAACAATAGCCTTCTTGTTTAAGGATCAAATTTTGACCTTGCTTAAGAAATATCACCATGAATCATGGTAAGGGTTAACGAGAGCAGGACAACGGAATTCAGCTTGAGGTCACATTGTTCACTATCCGTCTTTTATTGAGGTTAAGGGTTTATCAAGATTGGTTAAATGTTCCATCTAGACTTTACTTAATTAAGTTTGACAAAGGAAAACATTCCAAATGATAGAGAGAGATTTAAGGTTTAATTAATCGATTTCCCTCCTACTTATTAAACCCTATCATCTCTAAAATCTAACCATTACTTTCACCATGAGGTCATTTAAGATTTCACCATAAAAGGATAATGTTTATTAGCTTGGCTCAAATAAATAAAAATAATAATAATAATAAGTTATCATATTTCGTTACAAAATATAGTTTCCTCTTGATTGTTCCAGGTCTCAAAGGTTATCAAGTAGATCACATCTACATAATATATTCATATATATAAATTTTTAGTTTAACTTTTATCAGGATTATCCAGCTCACTTTATAGTGCTTACAACTCATTGCTACTAAGCCTTAGGAGGATTTACAACTCAACATTTTAACTCAAGAGCAAAGTTTAACAGTACTCGTTTGCGGAACCAAAACAAGGTTATATCAATTCATTCCAACATGATGCACAAATCAAAGGAACATACCATCTCTATTGAACCATGACTAGGGAGCAAGAGAGTAACAACATGGGACATGCCCCGCTACTATACTAAGGGTTAAAGTTCACTAGAATATCCCATAACTAAGCGGTAATCAAATTTCATCTTTTAAATGATAACCAAACAAGCCAAAGTTTCAACATGATTAACAACAATACTCTACAATACATTTACTAGGCACTGACCCTTCTTCTAAAATGTCCAAAGGCCCTTTCCAAATTTTATAACATAATACACATTCGTACAAAGGAACATCATAACCAAGATTGATGCAATAATCTACAAGTCTTTCCATCATCTAACCACGTAAGCCATCTGCAACAATTAATAACCTGAGTCAGTTCGCGAGAAGTGAGCAAGATAAGACTATACATAGCAACAATAAGCTACTAGCTAACAATACCATGAAAGGAAACATTCTATTTCAGGAAATGGATCAAAGTACTAATCTCCAACAACCTTTTGAAACAAGATATAATTTTCAACATATCAACTAAGAAGAAATCCATAAGTTTTAGTTATGAAGAATACCTCGAAAACTACAAAAGTTTGACAACCAAATACGCAAGACTATGAAATTTAAATGATTAGGCACAAGAGTTGAGAGTATTAGGATTTCAATTATGTGATCCCGTAGATTACGTGATTGAAATCTAAGTGTAACCCATCAATCCACATTCTCAAGGTGAAGTCAAAGATTAAAACCAGGACCGATCTTAGTGCCAAAAAAGAATATAGTTTTGGAATCGTTCCGTAGGGCCATATGCCTAATAGGATAGAAATGAACAATGAGGGTAAAATAAAGTTCCATCATGTAATCAAAAAGGTTTAAAGGATGAAAAACTTATATTCAAACCCACAACCATTATATCCTAGGTAATAAGTGACTTCATAGCTAATAAGGATGAGTGGAAAGGACGGTGAGAATGTCCGAAATAGGTATTGCCTAACAGCTTACCTACTGAACATAACCAGGGCCGGAATAGCGACAAGCCTCATTAATACCCAAGTTGAGTAGGCAATCTAGCATTCTAAACACATCCTTGCAATTTTCATAATACCTTAGATTTATAATCCTCCCGTTTTAGAGGAACATAGCCATGAATCTAGACTTGGTTGAAATTTTCCGACATCAACTCACTTCCTAATATCATAAACGATGTATACAAAGGAAAAGTCTCTCAACTCTCCTTAATTTACATCTCATCACTAAGTTTATGGTAACCTATGCAGAGATTAAACACATAATATACCATTGAAGATAGATATCCTCCAATAACGAACTTCTATAACGATGTAATTACAATTATTACGTTCGACACAAAACAAACTATTCCATAGCTTCTTTTCCCTTTTTGACAACAAAATATATTCACGACCTTCCATCACAATCATTCTAAATTTGCAATGAAAGGTCACTCATCAAGAAGGAAGTACAAAACAAGTTTGACTAAATTAAGGAACTTCATGTTACCTTAAGCGATTGATGAAAACCTTAACTTTCACGAACCGTGAAAGATATTACCTTACTCCATCAAGGCATTATGTCTATACATGATTAAATCGATCACACAAGGAATCATCAACATACCATATCTTAACACCATAAAGGTCATTAATTTTATCAAATTTTACTCATAGAAAGAGTAGAATCAAAATGGGGTTCTATTAATAATTTATGCTCTTCTATCAACCCAGGACATATTTTCGGCCCAAAACTTCCTTCTTAACAAGCATATATATATATATAGAACTTCTAATTTCAAAAAGCCCTAATAATTTGCACAATACACGAAGTGCATAATCACGCTTATCATAAAAAAAAAATAAAAATTAACTGTATGTTTTCCTCTAGGGCAACAACATAACAGGAAACCAATACTAGTCAACGCTGCAACGTTCTAGGGGCGATTACATACCCAGGTTCACAAAAGAAACAACGACATTTTTGCGAAGGAAGTAACTTTACAATTTTATATATATATATATATATATATATATTCATATATGATCAATCAAAGCATACACCGAGAACCTTTGTTTGTTTTATATATATAAATGGGTTGATCACGTCAACAAGAACAACCAATAGAGGCAAAACCGGTAGTAACAAAATCTGTTAACCATAAATTGAACACAATCCACAAAATCACATATTTAAACCAATTTCTAGAAAGAAAAAAATTTCATTTCAAGAGGTTATTAGATACTAGCATATTATGTATATGGTTAGTCTATCTTTCCTATTTTAACGCATCCACCAGTCGTGAACATCCAGCAGGGACTGCTACAGCCACACGCCTTCCGCTTTATCCTCTCCTTCACTGGTCTTTTCTTGCAATATACCCCACCAGGATTCCCTTTTGAAGGCACGACTAGAAGAATGCAATAGGTGGCTGTCCAAACACTAGATTGCTTCCATGCAGCTGCTTTGGGGTGAGAGTCGAACTACTTACGACTCAGTCCGAGAGCACTTTCGCTAGAAAGCTAAACACCGACCATGGTTTGAAGCTCGGACACAAGACATAATGATTACATCGCTCCTGGTTCTGAAAGGCATCTACCGTATTGATACACAAACCTTTTCCTTCATCAGATTTGGGGACACCATCAAACTCTCGGTGCAAACATTACAGCTGTAGCTTGTAAGGTGTGATAATTCCAACAGCACCCTTTATGCCTGCCAACATAGTGACTCGTTGAAGATGCTCATATAATTGCAAAGCAAAATGTGTTTCATGAATATTCTGATATGAACCAGCTCGGCCTCTATGAGGTTCTCTCCCATGAGTTTCATCGTACAACAAGTAAGATCTCAATAGAGAATCTTTGTAAATAAATTTCATCAGGTCTGCTGGAAACACCCTCACTGCCACAAAAATGATTATGAAGAAACAAAACTCAGTACATGATCTGAGTCTGAAAAATATCCTGCTACCTTCATCTCCCAAGACATTTTCTCCAACATTGCATAGATCTCCTGTGCCCGTGGGTGTGATCTGTCACCTTGAGGGGAATCCCAAATTGAAGATGCATCGATCTGAGCAAAAAACATCACAGTTGGACGAGCACAACCCAAACATTGAAAACTCGCACTGAGCCATGGAAAGCTTGAGCATAGCAACAAAGTGTATCCGAAGCAGATCAAACTGGGAGTACAAGCTCGAAGAAATCTCCTACAACAAAGGCAGGTAAGAGATTTGCACAGAAAAACCATGACTTGCAAATGATACAGAGCTCCCAGCATAACACAACACCAGATGCAACAGATAGCTTGATAAAAGGCCAAAGATCTGCAAATGCATTCATTGAGTATCCTGTCCATGACTGTGGACACCACCTGGACGGAAGCGACTTTCCAAAATGAAAAGGCAAGACAGCTCAACTAAAACTTTACCTCGTTTTTCTGCTACAGCTGCAAGATCTTGCAAAGACATAAGTGAAATAGCGGGAACAAGCACTTTCAATGTCTTAATCAATACAACAACTCCTCGAAATAAAAGATAAAGAGCAGGAAAACGAAGTTAAAAACCCCTCATAGAATGCAAGCCTGCAACCGGAGGATGAGCAGATCGTAGAAACAAGAAAAGACATGCACACCAGTCCTCTCCCTCTTCACGGACACACTTGAATCTTCCCGTCTCAGGCATAGCTAAAAAAACCAACTTCGAACACAAGAAACACTAACCGAAGGGCCTACACGCATGGGCAGAGCAGAAGGAAAAAGGCACGCGAGGAAGGAGAGATTGGATTCGCGTGTACAGGAGAAGGGACAGTCTGCAAGATTTTGCAACAACTGATCTCCACTGTGGTCGCGTGCAACCAGAACATCAGGATCAACACCAACGGTTCCTTGGGCTCGCCCTGTAGCAGCTGTCGCACTCCGCTCTCTCTGGGCCACTTGATTTTCTGAGATAAGTTTACTTCTCTACCCTGTAGTTGCTGCATAAAGCCAAGCGCTTCCTCACGGCACTTTCCAAGAGAAGGTCAGTTCTGCGCTCCACTGAAGCTGCCTGCACAGCACGAATTTGAGAATCCAAACCCTCTCACACAACACTAGGGCGATAGACCTTCGTTTCACCATCAACGAATCCACTGTCCAGAACACGCTGAAGCAATTCATCTGTTTCAGCATTTGATGGAGTGCAAAACAAGCATACGCGGTTTTGGGCAGGAACAACAGGTAAACCACGTGACAGCAGGTGGAGTCAACAGAAGATTTGCAGATCCAAAAATTTAATAAAAGGAGATGCGCCCCACACTCCACCGACTCCCACTGTCCCACGCAACCAGGAAAGACACCTCCCAACCACCACACGCGGTCCAAGGAAGAAAACGCGGCAGCCAGTACAGTCGGCCAAGGTGGCAGGTAGAAAAAAAAAGGCTCCAATGTCCAGTGGGGCATTACATTCTCCTCCCCTTAAGAAAGCATCGTCCTCGATGCGACATTACATAGAGGAAAGGAAATGGTACGCAACAAGGGATAGATAAAGAAGAAGACACACCCTATGGTTTAAAATTTTAGTTGATTAAAGCACGGTCACAAGGTAGCCTTAGGAACATTTGGTAGAATTTTTAACTTTCAATGTTCTGTGAAGATTGGCAGTTCTTTCTTGTTCATCATTTCATTAGTCTCTTTCCATTATCATTATTTCTAGTTTTAGTTTCTTTTAAAATAAAATATCATCATGGAAGAGTTTTTATTTATTCCTTATTGTGGGTGCCCAACATGAACTGCTAACACAACACCCTATCGGGTTCACAAGACCCTACAGATTCACAAGCACACAAGTATATACTTCATGATTGTATTACACCACAAAAAGGTTACTCAAATACGGAATAGAATAGGCACAGTCCACATAACGTAGTACTCATCACACATCAATGACTGACACACAAAAATACTCAAACTAAAGAGTACTACAATCCACCAGACATTTCCTCAATTTGCAATCAAAGAAAAACTCACATAACACCAAACCATGCTACAGGTACATAGTGTCCACAAGGGAATCAATGACATAACCACAACATCACAACACATATCCATCTGACATGAGTAACACATACATCAAAATACCACTACCAAACATCACCATAACTCAACATATATCCGAAACATCAAACATATAGACAAATATCATAAGCCTCCCTCAAACTCTTATGCCTCCCTCAAGTCTCTTATGCCTCCCTCAAACTCTTATGCCTCCCTCAAGTCTCTTATGCCTCCCTCAAACTCTTATGCCTCCCTAATGTCACATACTACTATCACTCCATCTAGAGTTGCATCCATTGCATCACTTACATCCACATAGTTTCATGCATCAAGGTTAGGAGATTTACATCACTCACACTTCATGGGGGGGGATTATATTCTATTCCATGAACACATGCTATTTACATTTTCGTAGTTATTATTGCTCGCTACTTCACAAAGTGTGACTAGCACAAGAGCACCTAGGGCACGAATTGCACACACTAACCGAACTACATCCGGGTCTGAAATGTAGTGCAACACTTAGTGATAAGACCACCGGTGATCGTCCACACTTCCGTTACGTATCCGGACTGCGGCATCTCTCTACGAATTAGCTAAGCCATTTCTCTTCCTCATTTTGTATACTTAGGTTTCATTTTACTTAGAATAATTATTTATTGTTATTTCATATTGCTTTAGTTCATTTCTTTCTACAAAGTTTTAGTCCTCCTAGTTAGATTAACACTAATACCCTAATATCCCACTTAGGCCATATTTTTGTTAATCAATCATGAACTTGCATGTTCTAACATCAATAATTTATTATTTTGAACAAGAGATTTCTTGTGACAAAATTAGAATTCAATAATTTAGAGACCGTTATAGCATTTACTATCTTAACATTATTTCAAAAGATAAAGGATGTGACACTTGAATACAATAGATTGCGGGTTCACTTGAATTGAGTGTTAAATTTTAAATTGTTCAAACATTGAAGGGCATGATAATAAACACTCGACCCCATTAACATCCTCAATTATTTATAGGTCTTCCAAGTTGTTGAGTTTAGATTCATATTCAAAACAAGAACAATATGTTTGAAGTGATAACTTATGAAATTAAGAAAAGCGAGCAAGGTTTGCTAAGCCCAAAATCAAAGGATTGAATCCGATAGATTAGTATAGCATTTGTAGAAGAGAACCATTTCTATAGTCCTACATTTTTGGAAAGACCAAATTCATACTTGTAGAGTTCCTATAAGGTTGGTAATTTTCAATGTTCTATTTGAATTTGTTTCGTATTGAGATCGAAAGTTATATTCCACTATATTAATATGAATTGTGTCTCAAGCAATGGAAAACTAAATATTATTATAAAATGCCTTACTATTTCAAGTATATATAGATATTTATATATTTATTATATTCTCAAAGTATTAAATTAATTTTTTTATTTTGTGTAGATTTTGGTTAGAGTAGAATAGGTATGAACGCATGAACCACTTTACATCCTTCCATAGTTATATTAGGAACAAATGTAATATATTATATGAAAAAGATATTTTCATAATTTAATTAAAAATCAAACAATACAAATTACATAAATATTTGGTTTGAACATTACTTATTTATTACAAACAATTAAATTATTATTCTAAATTTTAAATAAAGAAAATTCATTAATTATGTTGAAGGCGTTCCCCATGGGAAAGGCCTTTGTGGACGTTTCGCAACCGAGTTAAATTTGACAGTTTGACGGCCATTTGGATGTTTTCACATTTTTAACAGCTTTTTTGGGTTTTCTCTTTTCGGCTATTTTAAACAGCTTTCTTTTTCATTTTTTTGGTTGGCCAATTATGCTGGTCAACAACATTCTAGGTATTTGAATTGTTGAATGTTCATGTGCACGTGGCATAAGGGTGTTTGGATATGAGAAATGTGGCATTCGGTGCGGTGTTGATTTGGTCATGAAGAGCACATTGGTGGTCTCGCCTGGAGATATTGTAACGCCGCAAAAATACGATGCTCACGATGACGATGACGACGCACCAAGAACTTGCGTTCCACAACAAACAACCTGAAAATGTGACTAATTTTTTTAAATAAGTTCCGGGGTGAGTCCGCATACAAGCTTGAAAACCACAACGATCACGGTAATGCTTCGAGATCAATGATGTTTAATTTAATCTCATTCGACGCGTTTACAAAAGAAAAGGAGGGTCATCTTTCGAGTTAATAGGCTAATGTCTGACAATATCGTAATAACAATATTTCTGAATGTTAACTCTAGAGTATGATATAATTTATTTTGGAGTGAATACACTAACCACTCAATCTTTATAATACTTCGCATTATTATACCGAGCCAGCTCAATTTGTTATTGGCCAATTCAATTGGACTACATGGTTCACTGAGTTATTATTAGGCAAGTTCATTATAGTGGGTGAGTTGTTAATTACGTGCCTCGGCGAGCTCTCTATTCAACTTGGCCAGGCTGAGTCATGGACATTGGATTTCATACATATATGCCACCGCCCACATCTTATTTAACTCCGCCTTTATATATCTACAGCAGCTCGGTCGGTAACGGTTATGCTCCCACCGTTGTGGTAATAATTTGGGCACCTCACTATATAGTTCGACCACTATACCACGTGGTAGCAGAGAGGGAGTTGGTGTGGCAATGCCACTATTATATTATATAGAATTTTATACTTAGTTTTCTCTATGCTTTTAAGTATGAAATATATCAATAAGGACAGATTTGCTTTGATTGATTGTAGTGACATGTATACATTTACAATTAAAAACGTATTAGAGAGATGATTGTGAAAGTGGGTGTGGCGCACTAGAATTTGAATTTGAGTTTGAAAAAAACTTGGGGTGGGTGGCTTTAATAGCCACCTGCCATTCATTTAAAACCCCCTCCATGCGTGCAAGTCACTTCTCCTGGCCGCATGTACATTTACTTATTTAGATTTTGCAAATCAATTAACTTACCAAGTCGGCCTGTTGTTGGATGTTGCCCGACCACGCAAATTAATGTGGAGGTTGTAAATGAAGCTACAGACCGATGTAGCTGGCGTAGACACTAATTAATCCACCCAGGCCGCGCGAGCATGAAGGGAGGGAGAAGGAGCAGCTACAGGCGCAAGAAAAGAAGGTTGCAGACGGTGGTTAGGTGAGTTACCTCCACTTTCATTGGGTGCTGCAAGGTGTGTGCTTGGCGGGGAGTGCTCTGCACGAGTCCTGCCACACTGGCTTTGTCAGAGGTCGACCAGCAAAGAGAGATAACACAAACGCCCCCTCCCCTTTTAAGTGCCTAAATGAAGCGGGTTGTCCATTCAAGTTATTATCTCTGAATTTCAAATGCATCCTCAAATTCGGAGTTTGCCTTCAAGGTAAATAAATATGTATCAAGTCGATTAAGGGACAGATTACCGAGCTAGGTCCCTTTGGCGTGTTAACTATTGTTTCCCAGATGATGTCTGCTGCAAGATAGCCATGCTGCCGCGGGTAAGAGTGTGGAGGATAATAGATGAAGATACGGGCCGGTGTAGCAAGAGTAACGCTAATACATTCACCCAAACGTTTTCTCTTTGTCCGGCCGTGCGGGTAGGAGGAGTTTGGTGGCGCTTCTAACCGGACTGTGCTGTCCAACCATGTTGTTAGTGGTTCAGTATCGAATACAGCTTCAAATCGGGTTCTCCTTCAGGATATCTTTATCAGAAGCGGTGGAGGGATAGTGAGAGTGGGTTACCGGATGACCTGAAGCAATTTATTACCACGAATTTCTATTGTGATCATACCCCTTATTCGGTGTAGCCCGTGGGAGAAAATCTCACGAGGTGGGTCTGCATTTTAGATCAGAATTTTCAAGGGAAAAAAAAATAGTTTGCTTCGCAATTAAATGGACACGCGAATACCGTGAGAGGCGCAGAGATTAACTATACATTAGTATGTTTAATTTTATATTTCGTTGATATTATTTATTGGCTGTGGTTTACAATAATATACCTTATAATTATAAAGGGGATATTAATAGTATGTTGTGATTAGTAAAATCTAATAATAGTAAATCCATTAGTTTAAATAATACTTACATATGAAAAATATTTACAATATTGGTTTCCTTATTAAACATTGAGGAAATAAGGGTACTTAACTCATTAAGCTTAGTACTTTTGCATTAAGATCTCCTTCTACACAATTTAATAACATTGTATGGGATTTTCAAATAGGTTGATTTCATTTCCTTTATTAATTTGCAATAATTTTGTAATAGATTCATAAATGAAGAAAGAAAAACTTGATAGAGCTAGAGCATAGATTTCTTAATTGGCATATTTAAAACTATCTAAAACTTAAGTCTTTTTATCAACAAAGCAAGAGATAATGCACTATTTTTCCAACCTTTCCAATACATCACTTTCAAGTAACAAAACAAAAATTTAATATATTTTCTTTTGTAATTTCTTTCCAACATTCCACAAAAAATTCAACAACATTTCCAATAAGTTTTAGAGTAAGAATTACTACAATTCAACAAACCAACATCCTCATATGAGGTTCTAAGCCAAGTAAGAAGGAGAGTAATTAGATTGTCTTTCTTTCAACTTTTGATTCCATCTCCATTACAAGCTTACTAACGAAGTTCAAAAACTACTTTCCTTCAACATTTTGTTACAACACTTTCTACTTCATGTGGAAACAAATTTACAATAATGGAAGCTAAAGAAAACAAAGCAATATTACATTTTTCCTCCACTCAAGGTGGGTAAATACATGGTGGTTTTACATTGTCAACAACAAGGTTCCAATGCTCCAAATATCAACAAGGTGGCTCCTCCATAGTTTGCTTGATTCACAACAAAATAAGGGGAGAGGCAACGCTCTCCTCCCAACCAAGATACCCAATGGAGAAGAGAAGCCATCCTCTCCATTGGCCCCCGAGCCCCAACCACATCACAATGGGAGAAAATCCAACTCATGGCAACTACTAGCTTCCACATACAACACATAACATTTCACATGCATTCCATAATCCTTCAAAACAAGAGAATCAACAACACAACAAGAGGGAAAACAATCACAACAACAAGTCACAAGGCTTACCAAGAAAGCCACAAGAGTAAGACATATGGGGAGGCCACTTATGCCTCCCAATGGGAATGGGTGCCACCTAAAAGCCTCCAATGCAAAACACAATACCCCTAACAACTCTTATGCCTCCCTCAAGTACCCCTTATCCCTCCATTCACTCTTATGCCTCCCTCAACTCTTATGGCTCCCTCAAAGTAAAACAAGAAGAAAATGCAAGCATTTCTCTTACAAGGTGGGCACCCAACCCAAACTCCCTCCTCAAGAACATGATCTCTTATGCCTCCCTCAATTAAGCTCCCCATAGTCTCCTCCCACTCCCAACTTAGGCATTCTACCCATCCCAACAAGCATTTCAAATAACAATATTCAACACAACATCAATATACTCATTCATATAACAAAAAGAAGAAAACATAATACAAGTAAAGGTGAAGCTCCTACCTTTCCATGGTGGAGCTTGTTCCAAGTATCAAGTCTCAAACCCCTCCAAAGATCAAGCAAGCATCCACAAGCTCCAACAAAATTCCCACAAGCAACAACAAGCTCCAAAAATCCACAAACTCCTTCCAATTCCTCTCCTCTCCAAAATACACAAGACTAAAAATGAAACTTCCAACCCCCAAAACAAACAAGAGGATCAAATAAATAGAGAAAAGAGAGGTAGGGATGATGTGGCTCCAAGTAGGATGCCACCTCCTTTTCCTCCACTCCACATCATTTTGTCAACATCAAATTCCAATGCACCATTAATAAGTAGTTGAAAGAAAAGCAAGCACCTTACACACTCCAACTAAGCCCACTTCCTCAAAGGACAAAATTAAATTTTGAAAGGAAGTGCAATTAATATTTTTACCCTTTTATCCCCCCAAAACACCTAAAAGACCCTAAATTTGGCCTTCCAACCCATAGCTAGGGTTGGCATGGGGTTTTAAGAGGTGTGGGACAAGTTTGACTTGTCCCACAAGCTTTGAAATTTGGCCTCCAAGGCAAAATTCGAGTTTCCCATGTGGGGTAGAGTGTGCTACACTCAAACTCAAACACACATCAATCCACACAAAATCCCAAGTAAATCAAGGTTAATAAATGAACTCTCTTAGGTCACATCTTTTAATTAATTTAGGACAATTTCAAATTAACTTAATTAACCCACTACAACCCATGGCTAACAAAGGGGTAAACTCCAATCCAAGAAATATGAATAATAACATAAGTAAAATCTCACTTACTAAGAGCAACACATACTAACATAAAACAAAAAGGAAAAAAAATTAAAACAAAACAACACATGATCCCTAGGTCACAATTTTCCTTTTACCGAGATAATTCCAACACACACACAATTACTTGTTGCCATGGTGACCTTAGCTAGATTCTTCTCGAATTCCGATGTGGTTGGTCTCCACTCTCCAATATTGTTGTAAATATAATATACCCGCAGAGCGAAAATGCCTCCTTCGGCCTGTTGGCCGTATTAAAACATTCATGCCAAATATACAATATAATCTAAAATAAACAACACCTGATTTACTATCATCTATGCAAGTACGATATCACTAACACTTCCTAGCACATTTCTATTCCACATATCATTTATATCAAAACGATCATCACATTAGTCCAATTGTCAAGTTCTACTCAAAATGATTAAACATATCACAAGTCATGATTAAAGATAAATAACCCTGTCAAAAGTATACAAATACCGTCATCAAATGTCCACCAGTAAACCATATGCATCATATAAAGATCAAAACAATAACAGTCCAACATCTGTGATATCTACTAACATGCTAAGTCAAGAAGCCATAATAAATCCATAGTGAAGTAATCGGTCTAGAAAACAACAAAACAAAATGAAGTCGAAGGGAAGTGGGCACTACGAGATATAAGAACAATGTCGGTTTGAAAATGCTTAACATACACAAATGCGTCCACATCCACCACATTCACCATGTGGTTAGCAATTCTGAAAAACAACTCATTGTTAAGGGCGAGTGTTGATTATGTGAAGCATGTAAGTTTTTACAAGGGTCACCCTCGGCTTAAATGTATCTCAGTACAAACACCCAAGGCTTATATTTATACAAAACATTCAATGTAACTTCATCTCATTGTTATATAAATTAAAAATTACAAATTTTGCCCAAATGACCAATTTTGAGCGAGCTATACAAGATTCCAGGAGTCTCATTAATGGTATATGCATCCTACACAATAGGCATCCCACCACTTTGTATTACTTGATTGATAATACCCTCAATGTCCGCATTCCACCATTCCCTACAATTCACAAAAACAATACCAATTTTTTTATTTTCATTTTGAGATCACATTAACTAGTCGACACCACATGATGAATTGTTTGACTAAATCCCTAGAACATATGTGATCTCATGAACTTTATCGATTGCAAGATATCCATAAAAGGCCTTGGCACCTTCATAAAAAATGCAATTTCTAGGTGTACAAGTGGACTCCAAAACCTTTTCTAGCATCCTCCTAGCTTCCGCCTAGGTGACATGTGGTTACTGCTCGGAAAGAAAAAAAAAACTACTGCACAAAGTAGATATATAGGTGAAATGTGAAATCATGCAATTGGCATGTCAACTATCTAACTAAATGCCTCAACGAAATGTGGCGTCCTGCACTGTACAGATTGCAAAATATGGATAAAATTCATACTAATTAAAATTACTCCACAAAATTCTTACATGACTTCACTTAAACATAGCATTTGATGATTATGTTACCTCTTTTTCTATTTCTTGCAAATTACAATAAATGATAAGTTTCGAGATACTGAGATCTTGATATGGGTATATGGATACATTTTAGTATACATGTAATTTACGCCTCAAACTTCCTATTCCCAAAATATTATAATCAAGTTATATATTATATTTGCAAAATTAGGTTTGTTGATGATCAAGTTATATTTACAGAGAAAAATGAGGCACATACAAGGGGCCTTTCAAAAAGAATGGATATTCATATCTGCACATTTGTCTTATACCAATGAGGACAGGCATTAACATCCATGCTACTAGTACAAAGAACTGACAGAAAATGGACAAGGAATTTGAATGTCAACTCAACAAATCAAATTTCACAACAGTCTTTATTTTAGTAGAGATGGTCAACAAATAGAGGGTAGCATGCCATTGCAAAAGGCACCCCCTGAATTTCAGCTAATTACGGTGCATGCATGAGATTGGAGCCATAAAAGGGTGGCATGATATTGACACTGTGAGGCTTCTATCAGTAGAAACCGCAGAATAAATTGAAGATTAGGGCTACCAAAGTTAAATTCCTCTATTGGTGCAATTTTTCTAACTATTACTTATAGTATTCAAATGGAATTTTTAGAAGATTTAAACAAGGTATTTGGCGGGGGTTGAGCTTGGAGTCACTTTCCATATTTTTAATCTTTTCAAAAAGAACTAAATCTCGAGTATATTTTAGTTATTGTGATTAAAAAGTATTTTTTTATCTATATTTAAATGGTTAAAATCATACTACATTAACGTATTCAAAAGGTATTTGTAGAAAATTTAAATAAAATTTAGAAGGCCAAGTTCTATGGGGATTGGGGTCATGTGTGTGCTTCTAACCTTCTCAAAAAAACTAAACCATTTAATGCATTCCAGTTGTTGTGATTAATAAGTATTTTTTTGTTTGTGTTTGAATGATTAAAGTCATACACCATCGTGTTCAAAAGATATTCGTAGAAAATTTCAAGAAAATTCAAAAGGTCGGGTCCCATGGGAGGTTAGGGTCAATGTGCATGCTTCTAACTTTTCAAGGAAACTAAACCACTTTGTACATTAGGTAGTTGTGATTAATAAGTATTTTTTTCTTTATGTTTTAATGGTTAAAATCATACACCCCCATGTTAAAATAAATCCGCAAAATATTTAAACAAAATTCAAAAGGTTGGGTTCCACAAAGGAATTGAGGTTAGTGTGTATGCTTCTAAACCTTTACAAGGAGACTAAACCACTTAGTACGTTCTAGCTGTTTTGATTAATAAGTATTTGTTTATTTGTGTTTGAATGGTTAAAATCATGTGTACACCATTGCCTTGTTCAAAACATATCCGTAGAAAATTTAATCAAAATTAAAAGGCTTGAATCACATAGAGGGGTTGGGGTCGGTGTGCATGCTTCTTAATTGTCCCAATAATAAGTATTTATTTATTTTTATTTAAATGCTTAAAACCATAAATACACCACCGTGTTCAAAATGTATTCATGGAATGATTGAAAAATTATGTAACAAACAAATAGAATACATCAACATATGACATGCATACACGTAGGTGCATTTTGGATAGGGTATATTCACTTAGAGAGCTAAGGCCGGGACAAAAATTTATTTTCTCGAGAAAACATATAGTTGGAAATTTGTAAACAAGTTGTTTTAAGTTTTTAATCATATTTTCTAAGTAGGTGTTTCTTAGAATATATAATAACATGTGAGGTAAATAATTATGATTGAAAATTATACTCCAAAGGGAATATATTTTTAATTATATATAATATGACACGGGTGTCAAATAATCTAGAGGTGAATCTTAGTTTTAATGAAATATAATTCATCTTCGGCGGGGCTGAAGAAGTTGAGGGAAAGCTTTCTACAGATGTGCCAAGGTTGAGAGAATCAAATCTGTTTTGAATCTGCTGATGCCGTAGTCGATTGGCCACATCTTGCTCCAGCTGGTGGAGAAAAGCAATGCAAGAAACGGAGTTCAGATGCTCTTCCATTACTGAAATGAAACGAGTGATCTGTTTACTCGTTTGATAACGCGAAATGAGGTGATAGGAAGATGGTACAGTGCAGTGTTGTGCCAAATCAGAAACTTCCTCGAGAAGATCGTTCAATTTGTTCAGCCAGCTATTCAGTGAAGAGGGCAAAGGAGGGTGAGAGGAGGCATTGGTTTTGCCAGAGTTCAAAGTCTTCCGATATTCCTGCATTTCCATGTTGATGGAATGAATTCTCTCAACCAGATGTTTGAGGGCATCCAACTTTTTCCGGCAGAGGACAGCAATGTTGATGTGAGCAACAATCTTTTTTGCTGCCATCTGAATGGCGTAACCAACCATTCCAGAGATGAAACCAGGATCACCCATTATTGAAACTCGATGTGTTTTCTACTGGAACAATGTATTACGTGGTTATTTCTAATCAAACGCAAACTGTGCTGTAAAATAAATCCGCAAAATATTTAAACAAAATTCAAAAGGTCAGGTTCCACAAAGGGAATTGAGGTTAGTGTGTATGTTTCTAAACCTTTCCAAGGAGACTAAACCACTTAGTACATTCTAGTTATTTTGATTAATAAGTATTTGTTTATTTGTGTTTGAATGGTTAAAATCATGCGTACACCATTGCCTTGTTCAAAATATATCCGTAGAAAATTTAATCAAAATTAAAAGGCTTGGATCACATAGAGGGGTTAGGGTCGGTGTGGATGCTTCTTAATTGTCCCAATAATAAGTATTTATTTATTTTTATTTAAATGCTTAAAACCATAAATACACCACCGTGTTCAAAATGTATTCATGGAATGATTGAAAAATTGTGTAAGAAACAAATAGAATACATCAACATATGACATGCATACAAGTGGGTGCATTTTTGTATAGCGTATATTCACTTAGAGAGTTAAGGCCGGGACAAACATTTATTTTTTCAACATATATGCATGAGAAAACATATACTTGGAAATTTGTAAACAAATTGTTTTAAGTTTTTTAATTATATTTTCTAAGTAGGTGTTTCTTAGAATATATAATAATTAGGATTGAAAATTATACTCCAAAGGGGAATATATTTTTAATTATATATAATATGACACGGGTGTCAAATAATCTAGAGGTGAATCTTAGTTTGAATGAAATATAATTTTCTAACCATATATAATATGATGCATGGCCTTAATTATGACAATAGGATTAAAATGAAAGAACTAACCTACACTTATGTGCAAGAGTGTATCATTAATGGTTTGTATTTTTTGTTATTTTCTTCATACATTTTTATTTTTGAAAATCATGAAATGAATCAAAAGCATCTCGTGTTTTTTCTAGCTACAATTTTAATGGTTTTTAGTTTGATTTACATTGTGAGAGATTTGACTCTAGAGTCCTTGGTAAAATAGTAAAGGACTAGATGAAATGACTAAATTATCATTGGGAAGAATGTTATATGTTTATTGATAGTGTTTAGACACAAATTGAAATTGAAAATTGCCTACCTAATGAGAACTTATGCATGCAATTTTAACAAAAAATGAAGATACATGCAAAGATCAATTTGATGCATTCAATATTACGGTGAAAAGGTAGTATATATATGTAGAGGAGAGATAAAAATAATAATAATATGAACATGCATCGCATGTCTTTATTTCTCGGAAATTATAGCTTCCCGGATAGTAATTGTAAATTGCTACACTATCAAAACAATAGTTTTTATTCGTTATGTAGCATAGAAGAACAATATCATGGGATCCATTACACAATTCCTTGTGGTCCACTACCTAGTGCTACTCAATTCTATACAAATGAGTACATCGATACTCAATTAATTTCTAGCATACAAATCACATGTATGGTTGACCATGCTAATTTACTCATATTATTTCTAGCCAAGTACCTATTATACAACATGAAGTTTATAGTTCGAACAACATCTTATTACATCGAGAGGTTTTGTGAGAAAATAGAATAAATCTCAAACACGAACATATGTTCCCTTTGTAAGTAATCGTAGCCAAACATTTACATTAGACTATTCCAAGGAAACTATGTTTGTTGCATATATAATTCAGAAAAGAATGTTCACCACTTCTCTAAATGGAATAGCATGGACCTAGAAAATAACCCTAGGTCTTTAGTATCTTTCTAAATTTGAATACATGCTTATAGTAAGAGTAAATATGATATTGTTGGTGTTTCATGCACATGGTGGAAAATACAAATATAGTGTCCAAACTACGAGTTCTGCAAGACATAAGCATAGTCGCGAAATGTCTTCCACTTCATGTAGAAAAATAGAATATATTTATTAATATAAGGCAAGGATGCAAAAATAAATTATATGAACTTGATGACAAAAATATATTGTCATGAGGAACTTGGAATACAAGATAAAAAAATAATCCATATTACAAGGATGTCTATCTTGACCCATTTACAATTTCAGCATTTCCTCTTACATCGTTACTTGACAGGATGTATCTTCCATGCTCTAACATGTCATGAACAACATGCCGGAATTTGAAAATAATTAAGAGGGATTTTATGATCTTGTAAGTGAATTTACCATCTACCAAGAAGAACAAGCTTCATCATTTGTTCCAACTTATCCTAATGTGAGGATAAAAATGTAGGAAATAAGGTACTACATGCAATATAGAACCGATAGATCCATGTATGTCATTAAATGGCCACATTTTATTTTTGTCTTATCAATGGATACAAAAAAATGGATCTTTTGCTATGTCCTTTCATATATTATTTTCCATTGGAAATTCCTTGTTCAAATAAGCAAAAAATAAAGAAGTCCAAATGCATGAATATGATTTGCACTTAATTCACTATAATGACAATAAGTTTGGGAGCCTTTCAAGATTCAAATTTTTCATGTTAAATCTTATGATGCATAATTGTCGGGTAAAATTTTAGTGGCAAATCTTCATTAATTCATGAATATAGGGGTAAAATACTTTCTCTTAAACAAGGATTTGAATGAAAAGAGAGTTGGTTGAATAACTAAATTAACAGTATGATATTGATATCAAGGTGACTAAGTTGGTTAAAGGAAAAGGGTTGTGTGAACTAGTCTCAAACCAACAGATTGATAAAGAGGTTTTACTCACACTCTAACATGATCAAGAATAATCAAAATCGGTGCCTTTCATATTCCTTGTTGGAATCACGATGTAGTAAAAATTTTCCAAATAGGACAATGCCCCTCGAGGCTTGAGAAAGACAAAGAGAAGGTACTTTAAAATAAACTAATAGACATGTTAAAAATAAGACCACTTCATATAATTGACCTCCTCGTATCTCCTCATCCATGGTCGCATGATTTTTTTTTCTTTAGTTAAAGATGCCACATGGTGAATAACTTAACAACAATGTTTCATAGGACTATACAAGTTTTATTTAACACACACACAGATATATATATATATATATATAAGTTTACTCATAGTATACCGCAAGGTTTTACACTATAAATCTTATTTTACAAGGTTTCATGTTGCATAGGACTTCAAAACTTAAGTAAATAACACGTAGGCCTTCCAAACACACTACACTACACAAGACTAAAAATGGAAGGAGAATATGTCTTCATTCTTATAAGGGTTGTGTACAACTACTTATTGTTATACTAATTATTATTGGGTGATTCAAGATTGATCATTGTAGACACAAATTTATGCACTTTAGACATTATTTAGCCCAAATCGTATACTACTATTTACAAGGTTCTCAAGTGGATAAAGTACTCGATTAATCCCCCTTTTGGTCATCTTTGTTTTATATTTTACTTTGTGATTCTCGTGTATTTTCCATCACTTATCCATCCATTTCACAACGGCCCCGTCATTCTAGCCCAAAATTAGGAGCCCCAAGGTGTCTTGGTCCCACCTGGGCACCCCAATCCATATACATCCTTTCCCGCTTCTTTTTGGGGCCTTTATATCCATTTTCATCCTTATCCTTTTCCCAATCGGCCTTGTTGGGATTAATTATGAAATTAAGCTTGAGAGCCCTATAAATATAAAGTTATAAGACCATAATGATGGTCCTAATGTCACATACTACTATCACTCCATCTAGAGTTGCATCCATTGCATCACTTACATCCACATAGTTTCATGCATCAAGGTTAGGAGATTTACATCACTCACACTTCATAGGCGGGGGGAGATTATATTCTATTCCATGAACACATGCTATTTACAATTTCTATAGTTATTATTGCTCGCTACTTCACAAAGTGTGACTAGCACAAGAGCACCTAGGGCACGAATTGCACACACTAACCGTAGAACTACATCCGGGTCTGAAATGTAGTGCAACACTTAGTAACAAGACCACCGGTGATAAATCCCGCACTTCCAGATTCGTATCCGGACTGCGATAGTCTTTGTAAATTATCTAAGCCATTTCTCTTCCTCATTTTGTATACTTAGGTTTCATTTTACTTAGAATAATTATTTACCGTTATTTCATATTGCTTTAGTTCATTTCTACAACGTTTTAGTCCTCCTAGTTAGATTAACACTAATACCCTAATATCCCACTTAGGCCATATTTTTGTTAATCAATCATGAACTTGCATGTTCTAACATCAATAATTTATTATTTTGAACAAGAGATTTCTTGTGACAAAATTAGAATTCAATAATTTAGAGACCGTTATAGCATTTACTATCTTAACATTATTTCAAAAGATAAAGGATGTGACACTTGAATACAATAGATTGCGGTTCACTTGAATTGAGTGTTAAATTTTAAATTGTTCAAACATTGAAGGGCATGATAATAAACACTCGACCCCATTAACATCCTCAATTATTTATAGGTCTTCCAAGTTGTTGAGATCGATTCATATTCAAAACAAGAACAATATGTTTAAAGTGATAACTTATGAAATTAAGAAAAGCGAGCAAGGTTTGCCAAGCCCAAAATCAAAGGATTGAATCCGATAGATTAGTATAGCATTTGTAGAAGAGAACCATTTCTATAGTCCTACATTTTTGGAAAGACCAAATTCATACTTGTAGAGTTCCTATAAGGTTGGTAATTTTCAATGTTCTATTTGAATTTGTTTCGTATTGAGATCGAAAGTTATATTCCAGTCTATATTAATATGAATTATGTCTGCAAAGCAATGGAAAACTAAATATTATTATAAAATGCCTTACTATTTCAAGTATATATAGATATTTATATATTTATTATATTCTCAAGTATTAAATTAATTTTTTTATTTTGTGTAGATTTTGGTTAGAGTAGAATAGGTATGAACGCAAACCACTTTACATACTTCCATAGTTATATTAGGAACAAATGTAATATATTAAATGAAAAAGATATTTTTCATAATTTAATTAAAAATCAAACAATACAAATTACATAAATATTTGGTTTGAACATTACTTATTTATTACAAACAATTAAATTATTATTCTAAATTTTAAATTTAGAAAATTCATTAATTATGTTGAAGGCGTTCCCCTATGGGAAAGGCCTTTGCGGACGTTTCTGCAATTGAGTTAAATTTGACGGTTTGACGGCCGTTTGGATGTTTTCACATTTTTAACAGTTTTTTTGGGGCGTTTTCTCTTTTTCCTATTTTAAACAGTTTCTTTTTCATTTTTTTGGTTGGCCAATTGTCAGGGTCAACACATTCTAGGTATTTGAATTGTTGAATGTTCATGTGCCTGTGGCATAAGGGCGTTTGGATATGAGAAATGTGGCATTCGGTGCAGGTTCAAATTTGGTTGTGAAGAGCACATTGGTGGTCTCGCCTAGAGATATAAGAACAATGTCGGTTTGAAAAGGTTTAACATACACAGGCGTCCACATTCACCATGTGGTTAGCAATTGCAAAGAACAACTCGTTGTTAAGGGCAGTGTTGATTATGCGAAGCATATAAGTTTTTACAGGGGTCACCCTCAGCTTAAATGTATCTGTACAAACACCCAAAGGCTTATATTTATACAAAACATTCAATGTAACTTCATCTCATTGTTATATAAATGAAAATTTACAAATTTTGCCCAAATGACCAATTTTTGAGCAGTTATACAAGATTCCAGGGAGTCCGTTAATGGTATATGCATCCACACATTAGGCATCCCGCCACTTTGCATTGCTTGATTGATAATACCCTCAGTGTCTGCATTCCACCATTCCCCTGCAATTCGCAAAAACAACACCATTTTTTTATTTTCATTTTGAGATCACATTAACTAGTCGACACCACATGATGAATTGTTTGACTAAATCCCTAGAACATATGTGATCTCATGAACTTTATCGATTGCAAGATATCCATAAAAGGCCTTGGCACCTTCATAAAAAATGTAATTTCCAGGTGTACAAGTGGACTCCAAAACCTTTTCCAGCATCCTCCTAGCTTCCGCCAGAATGGGAGATTTAAAACAGGGCATGTCAACTGTTTGATGAAATGCCTAGGTGAGATGTGGTTCTAGCTCGGAAAGAAAAAACAAACTACTGCACACAAAGTAGATATATAGGTGAAATGTGAAATCATATAATTGACATGTCAACTGTCTAACTAAATGCCTCAACGAAATGTGGCATCCTGCGCACTTTGTCTGATTACAAAATATGGATAAAATTCATACTAATTAAAATTACTCCACAAAATTCTTACATGACTTCACTTAAACATAGCATTTGATGATTATGTTACCTCTTTTTCTATTTCTTGCAAATTACAATAAATGATAAGTTTCAGATACAGATATTGATATGGGTATATAGATACGTTTCAGTATACAGGTAATTTACGCCTCAAACTTCCTATTCCCAAAATATTATAATCAAGTTATATATTATATTTGCAAAAGTAGGTTTGTTGATGATCAAGTTATATTTGCAGAGCAAAATGAGGCACATACAAGGGGCCTTTCAGAGAATGGATATTCAGATCTGCACATTTGTCTTATACCAATGAGGATAGGCATTAACATCCATGCTACTAGTACAAAGAACCGATAGAAAATGGACAAGGGATTTGAATGTCAACTCAACAAATCAACTTTCACAACAGTCTTTATTTTAGTAGAGATGGTCAACAAATAGAGGGTAGCATGCCATTGCAAAAGGCTGACCCCTGAATTTCAGCTAAGTACAAAGGTGCACACATGAGATTGGAGCCATAAAAAGGGTGGCATGATATTGACACTTTGTGAGGCTTCTATCGTGAGGCTAAATTGAATATTAGGGCTACAATTAAAGTATCAGAATAAATTGAATATTAGGGCTACCAAATTAAAGTCCTCTATTGGTGCAATTTTTCTAACTATTACTTATAGTATTCAAATGGAATTTTAGAATATTTAAACAAGGTATTCGGCGGGGTTGAGCTTGGAGTCACTTTCCATATTTTTAATCTTTTCAAAAAGAACTAAATCTCGATTATATTTTAGTTATTGTGATTAAAAAGTATTTTTTTATCTATATTTAAATGGTTAAAATCATACTACATTAACGTATTCAAAAGGTATTTGTAAAAATTTAAATAAAATTTAGAAGGCCAAGTTCTATGGGGATTGGGGCCATGTGTGTGCTTCTAACCTTCTAAAAAAAACTAAACCATTTAATGCATTCCAGTTGTTGTGATTAATAAGTATTTTTTTGTTTGTGTTTGAATGATTAAAGTCATACACCATCGTGTTCAAAAGATATTCGTAGAAAAATTCAATAAAATTCAAAAGGTCGGGTCCCATGGGAAGTTAGGGTCAATTTGCAGGCTTCTAACTTTTCAAGTAAACTAAACCACTTTGTACATTAGGTAGTTGTGATTAATAAGTATTTGTTTCTTTATGTTTTAATGGTTAAAATCATACACCCCCATCTTAAAAATAAATCCGCAAAATATTTAAACAAAATTCAAAAGGTTGGGTTCCACAAAGGAATTGAGGTTAGTGTGTATGCTTCTAAACCTTTACAAGGAGACTAAACCACTTAGTACGTTCTAGCTATTTTGATTAATAAGTATTTGTTTATTTGTGTTTGAATGGTTAAAATCATGCGTACACCATTGCCTTGTTCAAAACATATCCGTAGAAAATTTAATCAAAATTAAAAGGCTTGAATCACATAGAGGGGTTGGGGTCGGTGTGCATGCTTCTTAATTGTCCCAATAATAAGTATTTATTTATTTTTATTTAAATGCTTAAAACCATAAATACACCACCGTGTTCAAAATGTATTCATCGAATGATTGAAAAATTGTGTAACAAACAAATAGAATACATCAACATATGACATGCATACACGTAGGTGCATTTTGGATAGGGTATATTCACTTAGAGAGCTAAGGCCGGGACAAAAATTTATTTTCTCGAGAAAACATATACTTAGAAATTTGTAAACAAGTTGTTTTAAGTTTTTTAATCATATTTTCTAAGTAGGTGTTTCTTAGAATATATAATAACATGTGAGGTAAATAATTATGATTGAAAATTATACTCCAAATGGAATATATTTTTAATTATATATAATATGACACGGTGTCAAATAATCTAGAGGTGAATCTTAGTTTGAATGAAATATAATTTTCTAACCATATATAATATGATGCATGGCCTTAATTATGACAATAGGATTAAAATGAAATAACTAACCTACACTTATGTGCAAGAGTGCATCATTAATGGTTTATATTTTTTTGTTATTTTCTTCATACATTTTTATTTTTGAAAATCATGAAATAAATTAAAAGCCTCTATGTTTTTCTCTAGCTACAATTTTAATGGTTTTTCAGTTTGATTTACATTGTGGGAGATTTGGCTCTAGAGTCCTTGGTAAAATAGTAAAGGACTAGATGAAATGACTAAATTATCATTAGGGAGAATGTTATATATTTATTGATAATGTTTCGACACAAATTGAAATTGAAAATTGTCTACCTAATGAGAACCTATGCATGCAATTTTAACAAAAATGAAGATACATGAAAAGATCAATTTGATGCATTCAATATTACGGTGAAAAGGTATCATATATATGTAGAGGAGAGATAAAAATAATAATATGAACATGCATCATATGTCTTTATTTCCCGGAAATTATAGCTTCCCGAAATAGTAATTGTAAATTGCTACATTATCAAAACAATAGTTTTTTATTCGTTATATAGCATAGAAGAACGATATCATGGGATCCATTACACAATTCCTTGTGGTCCACCACCTAGTGCTACTCAATTCTATACAAATGAGTACATCGATACTCAATTGATTTCTAGCACAAAAATCACATGTATGGTTGACCATGCTAATTTACTCATATTATTTCTAGCCAAGTACCTATTATACAACATGAAGTTTATTGTTCGAACAACATCTTACTACATCGAGGTTTTTTGAGAAAATATAATAAATCTTAAACATGAACATATGTTCCCTTTGTAAGTAATCATATCCAATAATTTATATTATACTATTCCAAGGAAACTATGTTTGTTGCATATATAATTCAGAAAAGAATGTTCACCACTTCTCTAAATGGAGTAGCATGGACCTAGAAAATAACCCTAGGTCTTTATTCTTATTTCTAAATTTGAATACATGCTTATAGTAAGAGTAAATATGATATTTTTGGTGTCTCATACACATGGTGGACAATACAAAAATAGTGTCCAAACTATTGAGTTCTGCAAGACATAAGCATAATCGTGAAATGTCTTCCAATTCATGTAGAAAAATAGAATATGTTTATTAATATAAGGCAAGGATGCAAAAATAAATTATATGAACTTGATGACAAAAATATATTGTCATGAGGAACTTGGAATACGAGATAAAAAAAATAATCCATATTACAAGGATGTCGATCTTGACCCATTTACAATTTCAACATTTCCTCTGTTTCGATGGATGTATCTTCCATGCTCTAACATGTCATGAACAACATGCCGGAATTTGAAAATAATTAAGAGGGAGTTTATGATCTTGTAAGTGAATTTACCATCTACCAAGAAGAACAAGATTCATCATTTGTTCCAAATTATCCTAATGTGAGGATAGAAATGTAGGAAATAAGATGCTACATGCAATATAGAACTGATAGATCCATATATGTCGGTGAATGGCCACATTTTATTTTGTGTCTTATCAATGGATACAAAAAATTGATCTTTTGCTATGTCCTTTCATATATTATTTTCCATAGGAAATTCCTTGTTCAAATAAGCAAAAATAAAGAAGTCCAAATGCATGAATATGATTTGCACTTAATTCACTATAATGACAATAAGTTTAGGAGCCTTTCAAGATTCAAATTTTTCATGCTAAATCTTATGATGCATCATCGTCGGCAAAATTTTAGTGGCGAATCTTCATTAATTCATGAATATAGGGGTAAATACTTTCTCTTAAACAAGGATTTGAATTAAAATAGAGTTGGTTGGTTAACTAAAGTAACGGAGTATGATATTGATATCAAGGTGACTAAGTTGGTTAAAGGAAAAAGGTTGTGTGAACTAGTCTCAAACCAACAGATTGATAAAGAGGTTTTCCTCACACTCTAACATGATCAATAACAATCAACTCGGTGCCTTTCATATTCCTTATTGGAATCATGATGTAGTAAACTTTTTCCAAATAGGAAAATGCCCCTCGGGATTGAGAAAGAAAAAGAGAAGGTACTTTAAACTCTAATCCATCCCCTTTGTTGATTGATGGAGTGTTTTTAGAAAATATATAAATGGTGTCCTCATGAGATGCATTAAAACATATCAAATTGATAAGGTATTGCATGAGTTTCATAATGGAAATGCATGAGGACACTTTTCTCGAAGGAAAACATCCCTTAGGAGCATGAAATTTGTTATTATTGGCCCCATCTCTTCAATGATTGCCATGCATGGGTTAAGACATGTAATAAATGTGCCTTATTTATAGGAAAAGAGAGGTTATCTTCCCTTCCACTCCACCCCATATTTGTAAATCAACCATTTATGAAATGATGGTTAGATTTTACTAGAGTAATCAATCCACATTCAAGCATGGGTCACAAGTGGATCCTCGCAGCCACAGATTACTTCATTAAATACATGTTCTAAAATGCAAATTCACCATGTAAAAATGTCTTCCCAAGCGGTTGTGAGTTACAAACCACAAATTTGGACTTAGCAATGCATTTTTTTCCTTCTTCTTCAGTCGTAATGGTATGTGCATACTTTATTGCAATAAATTCTATTTTTGTGGTGTTTTCTCAATCGTGACTTATGTTTATTTACAACCTTGCCTCTCTTTCATTGTTGTAGTGTGTTGTGCATGTTTTCTCTTTAAAGGTTTCATTTTTAATTTTTTTCATGTGAGAATAGATGTTAAACTACATGTTTTGGTCTATGTCACTTATGTCTAGCCTTTCCCTTCTTTATTTTGTAATGAAATCACTTGTATAATTCGGATCATGAGCGAAATATAACACCAAATAACACAATATTCCAAAATAATAATCTCAATATGCAATTAGAATAGCTTCACCACTTTAAGGGGCAACCTCCAAACCATACAATAATACTCAAATGCTCCAATGATGATAAACTACTACCTACTAACCTCTATATATACTATTCTTATGCTATGGCCAACACCAAGGCCGACCCACTAATTAAAATATAACATCTATGAAAGAGATACATAATGATAAGAAGTTATGATAGCCACAAGTGGGCTATATACATCCAATATAAGATATATGATTAAGGGCGTAGCATGCCCCTCCCCTTTGAAGCAACATTTTCCCCGATGTTGAGAAGATCTCGGATCTTTGCTTTGCGCAGGAAATTTACATCCTCCCAAGTGGCGTCTTCATTGTCTAGATTTTTCCACTTGATCAAATACTCAGTGATGACCCTTGTCCTCAACCACTTAGTGCATGTCTGAAGGATGCATTCTGGTTCCAGGATGATTCTTGCCCTCTTCATCAAGCTCGAGTAACACTATCTAGGTTGATATTTTTGTCCAATTACCTTCTTTAGGCAAGATACATGGAAGACTAGATGAATTTGAGTAGCCAAAGGAAGTTCTAGTTTGTATGCTACATTACCAATCTTCTGTAACACTTGATAAGGACCATAATACTTAGGTGAAAGCTTGTTATCCTTTTTCTGTTGTTTTAAGGACATTTGCTTATATGGTTGTAAATGCACAAAAACCCAATCACCGACTTCAAAATGTCTTTCACTGCGATGTTGGTCTGCCTTTGCTTTCATGTGGTTTTGTGACATGGCCAAGTTCTCCCTGAGACTAGAAAGCACCTCTTGTTGGTGTTGAATATGTTCTTCAACTGCTCGAACCTTTGGTTGGACTCTCAAAGATGAAGTGATAGATGGTGGATGGTACCCATATAATGCTAAGAAAGGAGACATTTTAGATGAAGTATGAAAGGAGGTGTTATACCACCATTCTACCAGCGGTAACCATTAGACCCATCTCGCTTGCTTATCTGATGTAAAACAATGAAGATATCCCTCCAAGCACTTGTTTACCACCTCTGTTTGCCCATCAGAATAGGGATGATAAGAGGAACTACAAGCTAGTTGTGTGCCCAAGCATGAGAACAAGTCAGTCCAAAAATTACTAGTAAAGATAGGGTCTCGATCACTTACTATAATCTTTGGTGTCCCATGTAGCTTCTGAATTGTATCCCTGAAGGCCATTGCTACTGTACTCGCAACAAATGGATGTGATAAAGCACAAAAATGGGCATATTTGGTGAGTCTATCCACCACCACCATGATTACATTTTTACCTTCTGATTTAGGCAATCCTATGATGAAGTCCATAGACACCTCTTCCCACCTCTGGCTAGGAATAGATAGAGGTTGTAAAAGACCTGGGGACTTAATTGTTTCGCCCTTATTTTGCTGACAAACCATGCATTCTACCACAAACTTTTGGACATCTCCTTTTAGCCCTTCCCAAAAAAAATCATGCTTGATTCGATGATAAGTCTTTAAGAAGCCGAATGCCCCCTACTATAGAAGCATGGAGCTCAGATAGAACCCTATTTTTAAGGATTGAATTCTTACATAGATATAATCTATCTTTATACCATAAAACATCTCCTTTCCATAAAAAAATTCTGACATGTTTGGATCTTGTTGGAGATTCTGAATGAGATTTTGGGTACCTGGGTCATTTTTCCATTCAAACCTTACATCCTCTATCCAATCCTCCCGTAATACAGATATGGCACACAACAATGCCTGGGAAGATTCATCATTCCGAGATAAAGCGTCAACAACTACATTCTCTTTCCCTTTCTTGTATATTATCTCAAAATCATACCCCAACATTTTTGAGACCCATTTCTGTTGTTCTTCTGATGATAAACGTTGCTCTAAGTAGTATTTCAAACTATCATGATCTGTATTTAATTTGAAATGTCGTCCCATTAGATATGGTCTCCATTGTTTCACCGCATGAAGTATTGCTAACATTTCTTTGTCATAAACTGGTTTAGAGATATTCTTAGCTTTGAATTGGTGGCTCTCGAAGGCAATGGGTCACCCTTCTTGCATGAGTATTGCCCCCATACCATACCCTGAAGCATCACATTCAACAATGAATGTTTTTGAAAAATCTAGGGTGGCTAGAACTGGAGTGGTGCACATGGCCTCCTTCAACTTCTCAAAGGCCATAGTAGCTTGCTCGTTCTAATGGAAAGAGTCCTTCTTCAATAAAGTTGTGAGTGGTGCTGCGATGCTGCCATAATTCCTTACAAATCTACGATAATAACCTGTAAGCCCCAAAAATCCTCGGAGATTTTTTAGGGTTTTGGGAACCTTCCATTCAAGCATGGATTTTATCTTGTTAGGATCCACTTTAACACCTTCATAAGAGACAATATGACCCAGATATTCAACCTCCTTGACACCAAAAGAACACTTAGAAGGCTTTGCATAAAGTTGATGTTGTTCAAGAGTTTCCAACACCTTATTTACATGATGCAGGTGTTCCTCCCATGTTTTACTATAGATTAATATATCATCAAAGAACACTAAAACAAACTTTCGAAGAAATGGCTTAAAGATGGAATTCATCAAGCTTTGAAATGTAGAGGGTGCATTTGTTAGTCCAAAAGGCATTACCAAGAACTCATAGTGTCCTTCATGTGTCCTGAAGGCTGTTTTATGAATATCTTCATCCTTGATTCTAATCTGATGATATCCAGAATGAAGATCAAGTTTTGTAAAGTAAACAGCACCATGTAACTCATCTAGCAAATCATCAATTACAGGAATAGGAAACTTATCTTTAACTGTGTACTTATTGAGTTCCCTGTAATTTGGACACATGCACTAATTGTCATCTTTTTCCGTACCATCACTACAGGAGAAGAGTAAGCACTTTGACTATGATGAATAAGTCCTGCTTCTAACATCTCTTGAACTATCTTCTCAATCTCACTCTTTTTCATATAGGGTACCTATAAGGTCTGATGTTGGGTGGTTGACTCCCTGGTACTAGCTGGATGGCATGGTCATGGTCTCTTTTTGGAGGCAAACCCTTGGGCATTTCTCCAAAAACCCCTGAGTGCTCATCTATAACTGCTTGCATATCTACGGGTATAAATGTATTGGAATGATGTGCTTCCAATGAAAATAGTTGTGCTACAAACCCTTCTGCACCCTTTCTAAGCAATTTTTGCATCTGATGAGAACTTACCATCTGTGGGGACTTTGCTCTTAGTCCTTTTAGTTTAAAATTCCTCCTTTTTGACTTTGAAATTACATGAACAACTCTTGGAAATTCATTTCAATGGTTCCCAAGGTGGTAAGCCACTGAACTCCTAACACAATGTCTACTCCTCCCATGGCAATGGCATACATATTGCTAGTTAGCAAGTAATCTCCCATGGCGAGATTAATGTTATGGCATTTTCCTGAACAACTAATAGTTTTCCCATCAGCGATCATGACTTGACATTCTGGAGTTGGATAAACAAAGCAGTTCAAGCGTATCGCTAACTTATGATTGATGAAATTGTGAGTACTTCCCAAATCAATCAACATTGTTACCCTCTATTTTTTAAGAATCCAACTACTTTGAGAGTTTCGGGAGTGCTAATACCAGAAATTGCATGGCATGATATTGTGTGTTAGGGATCTCCTAATTCCTTCTCTGGCTCTACCTCTTCATCTTCTTCATTTTCTTCTTCTTCAGTAGGTCCCTCAATGTAGAACAACTTCTTTTCAGCACACTTATGTCCTAGTCCAAATTTGTTGTCACAATTAAAACATAACCCTTTGGCTCTCTTTTCTTCAATTTGTTGAGGTGTCAATCTCACAACCTAACGGAATGATGGTGGAAGGTTGCTACGATCTCTGATAGTACTAACCGTTTGTTTCTGACTTGAAAGAAATTTTTCCTCTACCCTACGTGCCATGATCATAAAGTCTAAAACCTTATGAGGATTAAACATACACACCTCAATCTCAATTTTTTCTTTAAGACCCCCAAGAAATAAGTCATTCAAATTATCTTCAAGAATATTTTCCACCCGTAAGGAAAGGTTTTGGAATTGATGGATGTAATCTTTGACTATTGTTCCTGTTTGTCTGAGCTTTGCTAATTGGCTAAAATAATTCTCTAACACACTAGAACTATAGTGCAATTGCAACTCTTCGGTGAATATTTTCCATGTAACATTGAGGCCACTCTTTTTCCTTTGAGCACATAACCATCGATACCAAATGAATTGGTCAGGTTCAAGATACAACGATGCCATGGTAACCTTTTGTCCCAATGGAATTTGATGAAGATCAAAGAAATTATCCATCTAGTTAATCCAATTGAGTGGATCCTTTCCATCAAACTTACGCATTTCCACTTTTGGAAGCATGTTACGGGCTTGTAGAGTGTTTGTATTTGGATTGGTCATGTTTGCAGATCCACCCTAGCTAGTTTGTTTATTACTTTGACCTAAAGATCCACCATGGTTAATATGAGTATGATTGAGTTCTGGCTCATTAGGAATGATATGATGACCCATGATATTGTAGCTAAATGTTCTAATGAAATCCTCCAATCGTTGTCCAATCTTTTCTACATCTTCTTTGCTGCCACTCTACCTTCGAGGTTTCGCAACTCTAACTCAAGATAGCTGACCTTATGGTCAGTTGAAGTAAACCCTAACCCTGAGGACTCTGTAGATACCCCTTCTGACTCTAACTCCTCAACCATTATCCCATACTTATTAGGGGTTTTACCCGGAGTGATGGGATTCTTTTTGCCTCTTGTCGAAGGCCCAACCATGATGCCCCAAAATGGTAAGATTTAAGGATCAAGGTCAAAATTTAGGGTTTCAGATTTCAATAGGAATTCGGCCAAATTTTATAAAACTCAAAGAACTAACTCAAACTAATTTTTAATCTTATTTTTGGAAATGTAAATAACTTTGAAAAATTCCACAAATTGCACCCTATCTAGCCGAATTATTGAAAAAATAAAACCGCTATAACTTTTGCAAAACAAGTCAAAAATTATTAAAATTTTGAGGGAATCTTACTTGACTGATTTCACCACATCACAGAAAAAATTGTAGAAAAATTCGCTACCGATGTTGAGATATGGACGAACCTTCAAAATTAGGGTTTGACGCAGTGTTGGCCGAGTTCAAGCTCTAATACCACTTGTAATGAAATTACTTGTATAATTAAGATCATGAGAAGAAATATAACACCAAATAACACAATATTACAGAATAATGATCTCAATATGCAATTAGAATAGCTTCGCCACTTCGAGGGGCAACCTCCAAACCATACAATAATACTCAAATGCTCCAATGATGATAAACTACTACCTACTAACCTCTATATATACTATTCCTATGCTATGGCCAACACCAAGGCCGACCCACTAATGAAAATATAACATATATGAAAGAGATATATAATGATAAGAAATTATCATAGCCACAAATCGGCTATATACATCTAATATAAGATATATGATTAAGGGCGTAGCAATGCATTTTTTCCATCTTCTTCATCGTAATGGTATGTGCATACTTTATTGCAAAAAAATCTATTTTTGTGGTGTTTTCTCAATTGTGACTTATGTTTATTTACAACCTTGCCTCTCTTTCACTATTGTAGTGTGTTGTGCATGTTTTCTCTTTACGGGTTTCATTTTTGTTTTATTTCATGTGAGAATAGATGTTAAACTACATGTTTTTGGTCTATGTCACTTATGTCTAGCCTTTCCCTTCTTCATTTCGACTTTCTCCATCATGAAGTGTTCATCCCCTTTCTTTTGGTGCTATCACCTCTGCTTTAGCTCGGGATTTCATTTTATGTATCCTTTTAACCATCTCTCTACCCCATTGGTTCTTGGAGTGTGTTAGTTAAGAGTAGATAGTTGTATTTTTAGCTTTAGGAGTAGTGTTTGCATTAGAAGTGGGTAGAGGAACCAGACTTCTCTGGAGGTCTATCTCAAGATGTAATTCCCACAACTTGGAGATAGTCCCATGTTAACAAAGAGTAGGGATTTATCATGATAAAATCATATGGTGCTACTTTTTTGTGATAACACTACCCAATAACTCTCTACACTTAAAAATGCCTCACTAATTCATAACCACACTCATAAATGAGGAATCTAGAACTTTGTATCTCATACACATGGCATAGTCTTCTTTGATACCAAATGATGCAGTCATAGTTAAAGAATCCAATGAAGGATTGTCTTGGATTGTGCATGATATAAGTACTCATGCAAACAAACCAATATACACACAATGATGGTTTGTGCATAGATAGAAACAAAATTATTATTTAACTTTAGTGAGGATACACCTATACGCACTAAAAATGAAAAATATTGTTAAAGGTTTTAAAATCCTAGATTTTACTCTAATCCTTCCTTGGATGTGTTACACACTATCTCTCTCTCTACAACTACTTGAACCTAAAGAGCTCTTTGGTTAGAATACTATCTTTGTAGACTTGCTCAATTTTTGATCTTTTCCAACTTAGGTAAATAACCAACCTAAACCTTATCCAAACCCAAACTAACCAAATTGATAATTTACCATAATATAAGAGTGTCATTGAAAATTTACATCTCTATGATTCTTTGACTTATCACATCATTACAAACACCATCTGCCAAACAATTTACATCTTTATGATTCTTTGAATTCTCACATCATTACACACACCAATTTTCTAAGATCTTTAATCTTCATTACACATGTCATAGGGTGATGTGACATTTACATGAAAAAATAAACATACTAACTTAGATAGAATCACTTCACATAATCGATCTGCTCATATCTCCTCATGTAAGGTCACATGACCAAAATTATTTGAATCCACAAGTTTTCTTTGACACATTTATGCACACCGGTTCTTAAGGCGTAGTATATCACAAGGTTTTACACTATAAATATAGTTTTACAAGATTTCATGTTGTATAGAACTTCAAATTTTATGAACATAACTTGTAGACCTTCCAAACACTTTTGAAAAGACCAACAAGATGCAAGTGGAATGTGTCTTCATTCCTTCAACCAAATAGGACCAAACATAAGCAAAGGGATTGTGTACAATTTCTTATTTCTGCACTAAATAGTTTTGGTGATGCAAGATTGATCATGAACCTGGATGTTCTTACATCAATAATTTATTATTTTGAACAAGAGACTCCTCACATAAAAATTAGAATTCGATTATTTGGATAGCATTATCTAGCATCTCTTTTGCTTTAGTGTTATTTCAAGATGAGGGATGGAAGACTAGAATACAATAGATTGCATGCTAACTTGCATCAAGTTTTGATTTCCAAATTGTTCAAACATTGAGGATCCTAATAATAGTAGAGGGATAACATAGGCCCCCATTAACATCCTTCATTTTTATTGGTCATCCAAGGTGTTGAAGTCAAATTGGGGTTCAAAATAAGGAGAATATGTTCATAATGAAATTAGGAAAAGCACGCAATGCTTGCAGAGCCCAAAACTAGAGGATCCAAAAAATCAATTTATCAATTGCAAAAGATAACCATTTCTATAGCCCTTCATTTTTGGCAAGACCAAATTCATTCTTGTATCATTCTTATTAAGGTTGATAATTTTCAATGTTATTTTTAGTTTGATTTGTATTGGTATCTAGACCTATTTTCCATTATATACTTGATGTGAATTGTCTTTGAATTAATGAAAAATAGAATATTATTATAGACACCTAATTATTTCAAGTAATAAAGATATTTCTATATTATTTATATTCTTAAAATATCTAATTAATTTTATAATTTTGTGTAAATAGTGATTAATGTAGAATACTTATGAGTGCCAAACATTATTAGAAAAAGAGTAATTTTTCCCTAGAAAAGTAAAAAGTAGTTTGTTTTTTACATGATTTTATTTTTAAGTTTAGTTTTAGATGTTCTTAAGTTTAGGAAAAGCTATTAAAGCAAATCAATCAAAATCTTTGTATTGCACAAAAGCATGTGCTTTTTAGTTCTATTTTTAAGAGTTGGGTGTTTTATTGTTAGATGAAACCATCTATTTATTAGAGGCAATTGTAAGTGTTTTCATATCAAACACATTCAGAGATATTGTATTGAGCTGAAGCTCTGAAACTAGAAGAAGAAATATATGCACAAAAGTGCTGATCTGAGTTTGCAATAATATGTTTTATTTGTAATTCTTTATTTTATTTTTGTTAGTTGTTATTTTATGTGCCTAATTTCTACAAATTGGTATCAGAGCATGGATTTTTTCAGCAGGTTTCTAATTGACAACAGGTTATGGCTTCTATATCCGGTTTGCAGACACCACAATTTACAGGAAAGAATTACGAGTATTGGTCATTAACCATGAAGGCACTATTCAGATCCCAGGATGTGTGGGAAATCGTAGAGAATGCATGCCTGAGAGCCCACAGATGCAGCAACATATAACGCGGTCTCAAAGGAAAAGAAAGACACTTTAAAGGAATTAAGAAAGAAAGATGAAAAATCTTTTTCTTCATTCATCAAGCCATGCATGAAAGCATCCTACCTAGAGTGGCAAGTACCTAGTAAAGCACAAATTGCATGGGAAACTCTCCAAGTTGCGTATCAAGGTAAAGAGAAAGTAAAAACCACCAAGCTACAATTACTTCGAAGAGATTTTTAAAATATGTCAATGAAAGATTCAGATTCCGTAGAATCATTCTTTACTTTTGTAGTTAGTTTGGTCAATCAAATTAAATCTCATGGTGAAAATATTGAGGACAGAAAGGATTATTGAAAAATTGCTTAGAAGTTTTCCTGCAAAATTTGATCCTTTGGTAGTTCTTTATTAAAGAAACTAAGGATCTAAGTCAGTTTTCAATTGATGAGTTGCATGCATCACTAATAAATCATGAACAAAGGTTGAATAGATCACATGCAATTGTAGATCAAGCTTTTTCATCACAGGTATCAAGAAATCATGGAAGAGGAAGAGGAAATTTCAGCCCTAGAGGCAGAGGAAGAAGTTCATCTAGAGGACGTAGCAGCGGTCCATCAAACTCAAGTGGAAGAGGACATAGTCAAGAGCACAATCATAATCATTTTTCAGGTCAGAGACAGGATAAATCACATGTGCAGTGTCACTATTGCAAGAGATATGGGCACTATGCTTTTGAATGCAAGAAAAAGTAGTATGATCAGAACAAATAGAATCAAAATCAGGTTGGAAGCTCTACTCCAAGATCCATGTTTATTGCATGCACAAAGATTTCCGAAGCATCGCCTATTGAGTGTAATCTATCCCAAGAGAGTCCTAGTGATGTGTGGTATTTGGATTCTAGTTGCAGTAATCACATGTCAGGTAACTTAGATTTATTTTCTAATTTGGATGAGTCAATAAAGATAGAAGTTACCCTTGGGAATAATAATACAATGACTGTAAAAGGCAAAGGAACAATCAACATTCTAACAAAAAGGGGGAACAAAAGATTATGCAGGATGTTTATTATGTTGCAGGTTTGAAGCACAATCTTATGAGCATTGGTCAATTGGTACAAAAGGGATACGAGTTTACATTGAAGACAATGAATGTGTGATTGTGGATAAATCTCCAAGTACCTAGGTGATTGCTAAAGTGAAGATGACAAGCAATAGAATGTTTCCTTTGAAGATTATACCAACCACATCTGGAGCTCATACTACATTAGTCCTGGAGCTAAGGAAATTGAATCAACTTTTCAGTCAGTTGAAAAATATGAATCGTGGCTATGACATCTCAGGTTTGGTCATTTAAATTTTGGTGGTTTGAATTTATTACATAGAAAAAAATGGTGAAAGGTTTTCCTTTGATTCAGAAACTAGATAGAGTTTGTGAAGGTTGTATTTTGGGGAAGCAACACAAAGAGTCCTTCCCAATTGGCAAAACAAAAGAACAAGTGCACCACTTGAAATTGTTCACTAAAATTTATGTGGACCGATGCAAACAAATTCTATTGGAGGTTGCTCATATTTTATGACATTCATTGATGACTATACAAGGAAGACATGGGTGTACTTTTTGAGACACAAATTAGATGATTTTGATATATTTTAGCAGTTCAAGGCTTTAGTGGAAAAGAAAAGTGGGTACTACATCAAATTTCTGAGGACAGACAGAGGAGGTGAGTATGTTTCAAATACTTTTCTGATTTTTGTAAATATCATGGTATACACAAGCAGTTTACTTCCAAGTATACACCGCAGCAAAATGGTGTGGCAAAGAGAAAGAATAGAACCATCATGGAGATGGTGAGAAGTATGATGAAGGAAAAGCATATTTCAAATGATTATTGGGAAGAAGTAGTAGCAATTGTTGTTTACATCATAAACAAGTGTCCAACGAAAATTGTTCAAAACATGGTTCCTCAACAAGCTTGGACTAAGAGGAAACACAATGTTTCTCATTTTAGAATCTTTGGTTGCACATGTTCCTGATGAGCTAAGGAAGAAGTTAGACAACAAAGGAGAAAAGTGCATATTTGTTGGATATTCAGAGAATACAAAAGCTTACAAGTTGTTCAATCCAGTTACTAGAAAGGTCATAATCAGTATAGATGTACAATTTGTTGAAAATGAGGCATGGGATGGAAGTATTGAGAAAATATTCAATGTAGCAGCAGCTATTCCTCATGATGATATGGAAGATGAAAGCATAGAGCAACAAGGTATTGTATCTTCTTCAATCTTGGACATGCACCATAAGTTGTAGCACAAGACTACACCTCCATCTACATCTAGGAGATCTCCAAGATTTCAGTCATCTTCAACCATCCAACAGACACCACAAAGAACACCAAAAGCTACTCCTTTAGTACAAAACAGTCCATCATCAGATAGCCCTTTGCAGCATAAAACAAGGAGTCTTACTGAGATTTATAATGTTGATACAACTAATGCTTTTTCAGTTTTTGCATTGTTTTCTCAAGCTGCAGATCCAATATACTTTGAAGAGGCTATAGATAATGAAGTTTGGGTTCAAGCCATGGATGATGAGATAGATGCCATAGAGAAGAATCAAACATGGGAATTGGTAGATCTTCCTAAGGAAAGGATGTGATAGGAGTGAAGTGGGTCTATAAGACCAAATATACTACTGATGGTAAAGTATAGAAACATAAAGCAAGGTTGGTTGCCAGAGGTTTTTCACAAAAATATGAAGTAGATTACAATGATACATTTGCACTGTAGCATGTTTGGACATGGTAAGAATGGTTTTAGCAATTGTAGCTCAAAACAAATGGCCTATTTATCATATGGATGTAAAATCAACATTCTTGAATGGTTTTCTTGAAGAATAAGTTTATGTGAATCAGCCAAAGGTTATGAGATTGAAGGTCATGAAGGAAAGGTATACAAGTTAAAAAAAGTGCTCTATGGTCTCAAGCAAGCACCTAGAGCTTGGTACAGCATGATTGATTCTTATTTGATACATAATGGTTTCAGTAGGAGCAGCAGTGAGCCTACCTTATACATCAAGATCAATGAACAAGGTAAAATTTTGATTGTTTGTTTATATGTGGATGATTTAATCATCACTAGAAATCTATCTACATATTCATTCAAATCAACTATGAAGAAAGAATTTGAGATGACAGATCTAGGCCTCATGCACTATTTTTTGGGCATAGAAGTTCAACAATCAGAAGCTAGATTTTTTATTTCACAAGCAAGGTATGCTAATGATGTTTTGAAGAGATTTAACATGTTGAATTGCAAAGACAGACAGCAGCAACCCCAGTTGCAATAGGTTTGAAGTTAAGCAAAGATGACAGAATCATTTGTAGATCCAACATTGTTCAAAAACTAGTTGGAAGTCTTGTGTATTTGATGGCCACAAGGCTAGATATTATGTATGGTGTGAGCCTCATCTCAAGGTTCATGGAATCTCCAAAAGATTCACATTGGCAAGCTAGAAAAGGATTTTGAGGTATGTATGTGGAACTAAGAATCATGGAATTTTGTATTCAACATCAGATGAGTTCAAACTCATAGGTTACACAGACAATGATAGTGTCGAAAGTATTGATGACAGAAAAGAACACATCTGCTATGCTTTTCACTTTTGAATAGGTGTAGTTTCATGGGCATCGAAGAAGCATCCCATAGTCACACTATCTTCAACAGAAGTAGAGTATGTAGCAGCAATAGGAGCAGCATGTCAAGTTGTTTGGATGAGAAGAGTGTTGAAATATTTGAGGCAGAATCAAGAGGATGCTACATAGATTTTTGTGACAACAATTCAACAATAGCATTGTCCAAAAATCATGTTTTTCACAAGAGGAGCAAGCACATAGACACAAGGTATCACTTCATCAAGGAGTTGGTTAACAATAAAGAAATTTGTCTTGAATTTTACAAATTCGAAGATCAGTTTTTTGATATCTTTACAAAAGCTTTGGGAAATAAAGTTTTTGAGTATTTGAGAAGTTGTTTAGGAGTTTGTGATCAGGAATATGTCAAATCTAGAAGTGCACACTCAACTCCAAAAGAATAAAATTTTGAAGGTCAAAATTAAGGGGAGTGTTAGAAAAAGAGTAATTTTACCCCGAAAAGCGAGAAAGTGGAAATCAATCAAAAGCTTTGTATTGCACAACAAGACATTTTCTTTTTAGTTCTATTATTAAGAGTTGGGTTTTTTTGTTAAATGAAGTCATCTATTTATTAGAGGTAATTGTAAGTGTTTTATATCAAACACATTCGGATAGATTGTATTGAGCGAAGCTCTAGAACTAGAAGAAGAAATATATGCACGAAGTGTTGATATGAATTTGCAATAATATGTTTTATTGGAATTTTTTTATTTTATTTTTGTTAGTTGTTATTTAATGTGCCTAATATCTACAATCATTTAACACCATTATTTAGATCTCAAAAAGTGTAATACTCATAGTTTATTTAAAAGTCAAACAATAAAAAATTACATAACATTCTCGTTTGAATAAAATTTATTTTAAACAAACAATATAGTTTATTTAAAAAAGAAAACTAAATTATTATTTTTTTAATTAAATTTATTATGTAGTTAATCTTATATATAAATTTTGAGAAATCCACAATTGTATCTACAAAATAAATAAATTATTTTTTTAAAACACATTTGTTTAAATATGTACTACATATATGGGGAAGTTAAGTGGAACTAAATATTATTGTGCACTTAGTAAGTAATGTTACTACTCAACCATAGAATAAATGCCGTACAAAAATTGAAGCATCTCGTTGCACCAAAATTCCCCATAAATAATGTCTGTCATTTTGATGTAGCGCTCTGTCAATGTAGACTCTGTTAATATTTGCACCTTATTCTGTGTGTTGATAAAATTTTCTTGCATTGCAGTGAGAACCATTGAGCAACCATACACTCTTATCTTTTCCACGCTCTTCAAAATTCTGCAATGCCTTACACGCCATTATTGTCAATGTTTTAAGTAAAGGCATCGCTCCTTCCTCCACTACTGGCAGCTCCTCTAGCTTCTCCAGATCAACCATTGAAAATACCTCCAACTTGGGAAACGATCCCCTCTCGCCAAATTGCTTTGGTAACTTCTCTATGTTGGAGCTCTCAATGATCTCAAGTTGTTTAAGACTCACAAGCTTGTGCAAGGCAGGTACTCCTTTCAACATGTGGCATCTGTACAAATGAATATAGCTTAGATTTTGAAATTCACAAAATGAATCTTCTATTTGAAGTAATTGAGGGCATATTAACCAAAGACTCCTCAATTTTGACATGGAAATAATGCCATGGGGCAGGCTTTCCATGTTTGTGATATGCAACCACAAAACCTCCATGTGCTTCATGCTCCCCATAGTTCCTTCTAGTATTATTTCACCATTGTTTTCAAGCGCTAACCTTTTCAGACATTGATTGAGGGCGCCCAAATCATTAATTGAGAGCAGTTGTTTTTTCAGTTTATTTCGCCCTTTCTTTATCCATGTGTTTGGACAGTTATAAATACTCAGGTATTCAAGAGACGTAAGCTGTGAGACCCCATAAGGTATGGATTGCAAATGTCTACAATGAGAAATGTTCAAAAGTTGTAGGGAAGTTAACTTAGAAATGCTAGATGGAAGTTCTGTAATATTTGAGTTAAAAAGATCAAGGATTTGAAGGCTTGTAAGAGCAGCGATTGAGTTGGGGAGTATCTTGATGGGCGTAGAGGCTAACCTGAGGCAAACTAAATGTTTCAAACATCCTATACTTTTTGGTAAAGAGTGGAGGGCAGTTTTGAAAAATCTAGTACCCTGAGAGAGATCATTCTCCTAATCACCTGTTGGGGAATTTCTTTCAAATCAGGATTGTCACGCATTAACCAGGAGCGGATATGAGAAGATCCGAATGTGTTTGGAACATTAGTCAAACTGTTGATCATCAATGAAATTTTAACGCGTGCCGAACAGTCATCAACTGGAAACTCTTGTAAATGTCTGCCGCACTAATTAAGAAGCATTTCTCTTCTTTCTCAGCAATTTGTTGTGCTAAATCGAGCAATGCATCATGCACCCTGAAACAGCACACACTTCCATCTGAATACTTAAGGAGTGGTTCAATAAGGCAACGTTCGGCTAACAAATTGACAAATCTCTGTGCTGTTTGGAGAGGATCGCGTCCGGTCACAAACTCTTCTCCAATCCATAACTGGCTCACATTTCGAGTAAAGATGACTTGATCTTCTGGGAAGACACATAGGTAAAGAAAGCATAATTGCAAAGAGATGTCAAAGTCGGCCAAAGCATCATAGCTCAATCTGAGCCTACCATACAGCTTCTCTGTAACATCACCGTATTCCTGTGCATTCTGCAAACTGTTCAATGCAAATTCCCATTCATTTGAGTGGGTAATGCCTGCCATCGCCTGTCCGATCACTTTGAGAGCTAAGGGAAGGCCTCCACACTCCCTGCACACACTCCTCGCTGTTTCATGGTCAATGCTCATGGGCAGAATTCCATCACTATGTGGGAAAGCATGGAAGCAGAACAACTGCCAGCTGTCGTCCTTTGTCAACAGTTCCACTTGGACGGTGGATGCATCTGGAACTCCCAACTGTTTGAGCACGCTCTTACTTCTGGAAGTGGCAATGATGATGTTGGATTTGTGTTGTGGAGAGGTCAGAGGCACACACAACTCGGCTAACAAGGAGTTTGCACTTGTTTCCCAAACATCATCTAAAAACAAAGCGAACTTATTTTCGCTCAACCTCCCACTTAACCATATTTTCACATCCTCTTCCTCTTTGCTCTCCAATCTTTCATTTATTTGAAGAGCTATTTGTTTGACAAGATCATTTCTGAGAGCATTGAAAGAGGGAGTTTTTGAAATGGTAAGCCAAAGCATTACGCTGTCACTGGAAAAAAGAGTTTGTACCTGGCTGCTGTTGAAAACCTTTTTGAGGAGTAGCGTTTTGCCCGATCCGCCCATGCCAACAAGGCCGATCCGGGACACATTTTTGTGCAGCGCAGAATGGATCAACTCCTCAATTCTCTTGGAGGCATAATCTTGTCCCACAATGAGAGGCTCCTCAATATACTTCATCTTCGGCGGGGCTGAAGAAGTGGATGGAAAGCATTCCGCAGATGTTGACGTGATCCGAAGCTTGAGAGAATCAATCCTTTCTGTGATCTGGTGCAGTCCTTGCCGATTAACCACATCTTGCTGGAGCTGGTGGAGAAAAGCAATGGAAGGAGTGGAGTTTAGATGTTCCTCCATTACTGAAATGAGACGAGTGATCTTTCTGCTCATTCGATAACGAGAAATCAGGTGATAGGAAGATGGCACAGTGCAGTGTTGTGCCAAATCAGAAGCTTCCTCGAGAAGATCATTCAATTCGTTCAACCATCTATTCAGGGAAGAGGACAAAGGATGGTGAGAGGAGGCATTGATTTTGCCAGAGTTCAAAGCCTTCCGATATTCCTGCATTTCCATGTTGATGGAGTGAATTCTCTCAACCAGAAGTTTGAGGGCATCCAACTCTTTCCGGCAGCGGACAGCAATGTTGATGTGAGCAACAATCTGGTTTACTGCCAGCTGAATGGCGTAACCAATCATTCCAGAGATGAAACCAGGATCAGCCATTATTGAACCACAATGTTTTCTTCCTCGGAGGAATGTGTTTTGTGGTTATTTCTGCTCTGCGTTCCTCAAGAGATGAAACCAGGATCAGCCATTATTAAACCACAATACTGTTTGTGGTCAATTGTGTTCCTCTCAAACTGTGTCCTTCAACTGACATCACATGGTGCGTGTCCAGCTATTGCGATTGATAAGCTTTTGTCAAGTTAAAGGTGGACGTTGGAGTAAGGAGATGCACCAATAACGGATATGTGATATTTGGTGCATTCCAGCTGTCCTTATGGATAAGTATTTGTTTATTTGTGTTCGAATACTTAAAATCACACTAAGTGTTCAAACAGAGAGACTAAATCACTTGGTGTATTACAAATGTTGTTCATAATAAGTATTTATTTATTTGTGTTTAAATGGTTAATATAGAGGATTGGGGTCAGTGTCTATGTTTTTGAATCTTCTTAACGACAGTAAATAAACCACTTGTTGCATTCTAGTAATTATGATTAATAAGTATTTGTTTGTTTGTGTTTGAATAGTTAATATCACACCTACACCACCATATTAAAAAAGTATCTAAGGAAAATTTATATAAAATTCAAAACACTAAGTCCCATGGGTGGTTGGGGTCAATGTGCATGCTTCTAATCTTTTCAAGAAGTCTAAACTACTTGGCGTGTTGCAACTATTATGATTAATAAGTATTTGTTTGTTTGTGTTTGAATGATTAGCATCATACATATATCACCGTGTTTAAAATGTATTGGAGGAAAATTTAAACAAAATTCAAAGACTTCGGGTCCCGCGAAGGGGATTGGAGTCAATGTGTATGCTTTTGAAACTTCCCAAGGAAACTAAACCACTTGGTGTATTCTAGATATTGTGATTAATAACTACTTATTTATTTGTGTTTGAATGGTTAAAATCATATGTACACCACCGTATTCAAAATGTATAAGTGGAAAATTTAATCAAAATTCAACATGCTAGGTCCCACATAGGGGTTGGGGTCAGTGTAAATGTTTCTAAACCTTCCTAAGGAGATTAAATCACTTGGTGCATTCTCGGTTGTTATGATTAATAAGTATTTGTTTATTTGTGTTTGAATGGTTAAAATCATACCTACGCCACCGTGTGCAAAACATATTATGTGGAATGATTGGAAAATTATGTACAATATAGATAGGGTACATCAACATGTGACACACATGTACATAAGTGCATTTTGTATAGGGTATACTCTCTTCGAGATTTGGGGCCCGAGACAAGACTTTAGTTTCTCATCATACACGCATGAAAGAAATTATGTCTCATGAGTTTGTAAACATGTGGCTTCAAGTTTTTAATTTGTTTCCAAGTCAATGTTATTGAGAATATGTGAGGTGAATGGTTCGGTGTGAAAACTTTACTTTAGAGGGAATAAAATTTTTTTAATTATATACAATATGATTTACGGTGTCAAGTAATCTGAAGTAAATTTTAGTTTGAAGAAAATATACTTTTCTAACTATATATAATATGATGTGTCATTTTAATTAGGAGAATGGGATTAGAATGAAACAAGCAACTGCATGCACGACATGAAATTTTTTTCCGTTAATGGTTTAGAATTTGTTTGTTATTTTTTTCATACATTATTATTTTCAACAACCATGAAACGAATTCAAACAATCCATGTCTTTTCCTAGCTACAATTTCAATGGATTTCCAATTCAATTTGCATTGTGGGAGATTTGGCTCTAATATCCTTACTAAAATAGTATAAGACATGATGAAATGAATGAACTCTCATTAGGGAGAATTATTTATGTTTACTATTGGTGTTTAGAAATAACTTGAAATGGAATATTGTCAACCCAATAAGCACCTGCAAATGTAAAACACACGATAAAGAGATAGGAAAATTTTAATTTGATGCATCTGGTATTGAGAATAAAAAGATGTCATATATGTATGTAGAGGAAAGAAATATGAAATAATATGAACATGCATCACATGCCTTTGTTTCTCAAGGAAATTATAGCTTCCTCATACCATCAGCTATAAATGTTTGCATTATCAAAACAACACTTTGTTAATCATTATGTAATATAGATCTCACAATATCATGGGGTCCACTAGAGAATTCCCTTATGGGAAACTAGATATAGCTACTAAATCCTATACAAATGAGAATATTGACAATCAATTTCTATCTAGCACACAAATTACACATATAGTTGACCATCCTATGAGTCATTATCTATTTCTAGTCAAGTACCTATTGTGAAACATGTATTTCGTAGCTTGAACAACATATTACTGCATTAGATGTTTTTTGAGAGGACAAAATAACTCTTAAACATGAACATATGTTCCATTTTTAAGAAATCACATCTAATAATTAACATTAGACTAGTCCAAAGAAATGAGGATCACCTATTATTGAACCACAATGTGTTTTCTCGCGGAAGTGAAACAATGTGTTTTGTGTTTATTTCTGCAATGCATTCCTCTCATAGACAAATTATGTTGTAATGTAAGTTGAGGCCAATCTAAACCATATGTACACCACTTTGTCGTTCCACTAACATCATATGGAGAAAAATCACAATGGATTTAATAATAAAGTGTCCTTTCATTCACATCACATGGATACATTTAGTGCATTCTAGTGGTTGTGATTAATAAGTTTTTTTTGTTTGTGTTTGACCAGTTAAAACCATCCTCACATCACTACTCTCTTCATAAGGTATACATGGAAAATTTAACCAAAATTTAGAAGGCAGATTTTTATGGGGCGATGAAGTAAGTGTGTATGCTTCTAACAGTTTAAAGAAGATTAAGGGAGACACACTAGTTGTTGAGAACCCTAACTTTAGGGGTGCATCACAAAAAAGTGGAGGTACGACATAAAAAAAATTATGCCATGCTAGAAATTTTATGGTGATTTTAATAATTTCCTTATTCCACACAAGCGCCATGTGGTGGATCCAAAATCCAATGTGTATCTAAAAATCAAAATTGGATGGTGAACTCGGCAGACTAACCCTTCTTGCTTAAAATTTTTCATGCTTCGACATGGTGCATAGACAAGCTCATGTTCCTAGGTAAACCTAAATGCATTCAAGCATATTCATTTTATCCATATCTCTTTACCAACCTCCTTCATCATTTCCAATTATGTACTATTGCTACATTCAATGACGACATTAACTATCATTGTCTCATCCATAGCCACAATCATATTTTGGAACCAATAGATGAACATTTCAATGCCCATCAAACTTACAATGGTGTCATCGAGGAATGAAATCAACATGTCTACTTGGAATTCATTTACATTTCTTTTTCTATTTCATTCTTTGTTTGGAATCACCAAGTGGGTCATTAGGTGAACCTAGATTTCAATGGTTAATTTATCACCCCTCTACAGTTCTATGTAATGAGTGTTATTTTAGTTTATTTTCTTATTTAATTTTTTATTTTCCACAAACTAAGATACTATGGTTTGATAAATGTCAAAAATAGGGTGTTTTCATGTATGCATGTTGAACTATTACATACAAAAAATGTGTGGTCTCTCTTAGATTTGTAGTATATTTTGAGTTATTTTTGTGCATTTCTTATTTAGTCTTCCATTCATCACCAATTCAACGATACGATGTATTAAATGTAAATAAGATGATATTTTCATGCATGGATGTTGAACTATTGCATATAAAATGTGTGACTTCCAATTTTATAATATCTATTGAGTTTTTCGGTGCATATTCTTATTTTGAATATATATTGAGCCATTTCATTGCATGTTATGAATATACAATACTATTATTGAATATACGATTATATTATTAAATATATAGATGTTTTAGTGAATATACTTTGAAGTTCGGTTACTATAATAGATAATGTCGATGTTGTAAATAATGTTTGCATATGCATTAACTATGTGAATATGCATTGAGTATCGACCAACATAAAAGATAAATAAAATCTCAATATACATAAGTGTTGTGTTTTGTAGGTAGTTGATATCTAAATATACATAAGCACTTTGTTTTTTAGGTAGTTAATATCTTAATATACATAAGTTATATGCTTTTAATAGGCACTTAATATATGAATATTCAATGTTACTTTTATGAATATATACTAGAATTATTGAACATACATTGAATATATAGCTATAATTTTGTCATTTTCTACTATGCATTCAAAATTTTAATATGTATTAAATATACATTACATATGCTAGCTGAATACACCCCACCCTAACAGCTTTTTTCACAAAATACTACATTCTTAAGAATCGCTTCCTCTCTCATAAACACTTAAATGACTAAATATGCATTGAATATACACCTATAATTTAGCCATGGAATATGATGTATTCAAAGATAAAGCTTACACTTATTCATTTAACTTACATTCACTATATGTTGATAGTTTATAGATAAGCGATTGCGATTGATAAGCTTTTGTCAAGTTAAAAGATGGGGTCTCATGGAGCGTGGACGTTGGAGTAAGAGATGCACCAATAACGGATATGTGATATTTGGTGCATTCCAACTGTCCTTATGGATAAGTATTTGTTTATTTGTGTTCAAATACTTAAAATCACACTGAGTGTTTATGCTACCGCCCATAGAACTTGGTGTATTATGGGTAAGTATTTGTTTATTTTTTTATTTGTGTTTGAATAGTTAAAATCATACCAAGTGTTCAAAGAGACTAAATCACTTGGTGTATTACAAGCTGTTGTTCATAATAAGTATTTATTTATTTGTGTTTAAATGGTTGATATCATGCATATACCACCATCTTTAAAATATATCTACTAAACATTTAAATAAAATTAAAAGGGTTGGGTTTCATGAAAGAGATTGGGGTTAGTGTCTATGTTTTGAATCTTCTTAACGAGAGTAAATAAACCACTTGTTGCATTCTAGTAATTACGATTAATAAGTATTTGTTTGTTTGTGTTTGAATAGTTAATATCACACCCACGCCACCATATTAAAAAAATTATCTAAGGAAAATTTATATAAAATTCAAAACACTAAGTCCCATGGGTGGTTGGGGTCGATGTGCATGCTTTTAATCTTTTCAAGAAGTCTAAAGTACTTGGCGTGTTGCAACTATTATGATTAATAAGTATTTGTTTGTTTGTGTTTGAATGATTGGCATCATACATATATCACCGTGTTTAAAATGTATTGGAGGAAATTTTAAACAAAATTCAAAGACTCCGGTCCCACGAAGGGGATTGGAGTCGGTGTGTATGCTTTTGAAACTTCCCAAGGAAACTAAACCACTTGGTGCATTCTAGATATTGTGATTAATAACTACTTATTTATTTGTGTTTGAATGGTTAAAACGATATGTACACCACCGTATTCAAAATGTATAAGTGGAAAATTTAGGACTACCTCTTTCTTTTTGGGCGAGAACAGTAATGTGAGCACACTGTGTACTTGATAAACAGAGGACCCTCAAGTGCCTCTCTCGATGGAGGCATACCCAAGGAGGCTTGGTATGGTAAGAAAGTTGATTATTCATTTGTTAGAGTCTTTGGATGTGAGGTGTTTGTCCATATAGACAAGGATGATAGGACCAAACTAGAGGCTAAATCAGAAAAATGTACTTTCATCGGTTATGGTGGTGATGACTTTGGATATAAATGTTGGAGTATTAAGGAAAAGAAAATCATTCGATCTAGGGATGTGGTCTTTAATGAGAAAGTCATGTATAAGCAATAGTTGCAAGAAAACAGGGAAGAATCCAATAAAGAATATGCAGCAGTAGAGGATCTTTCGGATGGGAAAGTGACACATGAATCAGTTCAGAACCTCCTCAACAGAACCCCAAACTCCTATATTGAGGAGGTCTTATAGGGTAAGAAGAGAACCTGAACGTTTTTCTCCTTCTCTTTATTATTTATTACTCACTGATAGTGGAGAGCCAGAGAGCTTTGATGAAGCAATGTAGGTAGATGTCAGGAAGAAGTGGGAGCAAGCCATAGATGAGGAGCATCAGGCTCTCATTGAGAACCGGACATGGGATTTGGTGAAGCTACCCAAAGATAAAAGAGAATTACAAAAAAGTGAGTGTTCAGATTCAAAGAGGAAGAAGGAGGAAAGAAAAGATACAAGGCTCGATTGGTGGTCAAGGGGTTTGCACATAAAAAAGGTATAGATTTTGATGAGATTTTTTCTCCTATAGTAAAAATGACTTCTATTAGAACTATTCTAGGAATAGTTGTAGCAGAAGACTTGCACTTAGAATAGCTTGATGTAAAGACTGCATTTCTCCATGGTGATTTGGAGGAGGAACTATATATGCAGCAACCAGAGGGCTATGAGGTCAAAGGTAAAGAGGAGATGGTGTGCAAACTGAAGAAGAGCTTGTATGGCTTGAAACAAGCTCCACGTCAATGGTATAAGAAATTTGATAGCTTCATGATGGAGCAAGGTTATATTAGATGTCATTCTGACCATTGCGTGTATACAAAGAAATTTGAGGATGGAAGTTATATTATCCTGTGTCTGTATGTGGATGACATGTTGGTTGCAGTAAAAACATGCAGGAAATAAAAGTACTCAAGAAGCAACTAAGTGAATCCTTTGTTATGAAGGATTTGGGGTAGCTAAATAAATCCTTGGTATGAAGATATCTTTGGATAGGAAGGAACAGTGTTTACTTTATCTCGGAAGAGTACATTAAGAAGGTCTTGGAGAGGTTTAATATGCAGGATGTTAAACTAGTTGGGACTCCTTTGGCAAGCCATTTCAAGTTATCAAAGGAGCTGTTTCCCAAGATAGAGCAGGAGAGAATCCAGATGTCCAAGGTACCTTACACATCAACAGTTGGCAATTTGATGTATGCCATGGTGTGCACTAGGCCTAATATTGCCCATGCAGTGGGAGTAGTGAGTAGATTTATGAGTGATCTAGGTAGAGATCACCTTTGGCGTAGTAAAGTGGATCCTTCGATATTTGAGAGGGACCATGGGGACAATTTTGTGCTATAGTGGATCAGACACCACTTTGTGTGGCTATGTAGATTCGATATGGTGGAGATGTAGACATGATGAGGAGTACAACAAGTTATGTTTACACTATAGGTGGGACAGCATAAGCTAGATTTCATGACTACAAAAGTTGGTGGCTTTGTATCAATCACGAGGCCGAGTATGTTACGCCACAGAGGCAAGCAAGGAAATGATTTGGTTACAGCAATTACTTGAGGAGTTAGGCATAAGAAGGAGGAAGGAAAGTTGCATAGTGATATTCAGAGTGTTATACACCTAGCTAAGAACTCTACTTTCCACTCTAGGATGAAGCATATACAATTAAGGTACCATTTCATCAGGATAGCTTTGGAGGAAGAGAAGTTGAAGCTAGAGAAGATTCATACCAGTCAAAATCCTACAGACATGATGACCAAGGTGGTCACAAGGGAAAAATTGAAGTTGTGTTCAAATTTGGTTGGTCTTCACGAAAACTAGTGAAGGGTTAAGAAGCTTGCTCAGAGGAAAACTAGTCTCCAAGTGGGAGATTGTTAGGTTGTGGAGCCTGTTTTCATGTGAGAAAGTGTTGAAGACTGTACACTAAGAGTACTATACACTTTCCACAGTTGTCTCACCAAGGTTCGGGGTCGGGTCGGGCCCTGAGTGGGGGTCTAGGGGTGGTAGCCCCGGTAGCAGGGTTTCAGGGGTGCAACCCCCGAGAAAAAAATTGGCCTTAAAACGTGCCCGATATACCGAGAAACGTGCTTTTCTCATATGGGCGGGATTTTGACCCATAGGTTTATGGGATGGTTTTGGCCCATGGTTTTGATACCCATGGTTTTGTAAAATTGCTTAAGTAGTTGTCTATTTATATGGTTTTGTGTATATGGTAGGCATAATGTAACATTGTAGATGTGTTTTTGAATTCGGATGTGAATTCTGTAGAGTTTTTTGAGCATAGATCCAAACAGATCTGGTATTGTATTGAGAGAGCGGTGGCTTGTAATAAAATCTGAGAAAGTGATTCTTGGTGGATGTATCCCAAATTGGGTGAACCACGTTAAATATTGTCTCTTTTTGTTGTGTTATTTTATTCTGCAATTTTATTTGAGATCTGTAATATTTTTTGCATATTAGTTTCTATTGTTCACTTACTGTGAGGGATTATTCCGCATATTTTATCACTTAATCTCAAGGAAATAAAAATTCTTCTTTCTTCGGAGTAATGTCATTTATGACCTTACTTAGGTAGTGACCCATTTTCCATTACTATAATCATTCTTGAAACATTTGTATACATTAAAATATATATATATATATATATATATATATATATATATATATACATACATACATACATACATATATATATATATATATATATATATATGCATACATACATAGTATGTATGTGTGTGTGTGTGTATATCTGAATGTCTATATATATATATATATATATATATATATATATATATATATATATATATATATATATATACAGTATGTATATATATATATATATATATATATATATATATATATATATGTATGTATGTATGTATGTACACATACATACATACATACATACATAGTGTTAGTGTGTGTGTGTGTGTGTGTGTGTGTGTGTGTGTGTGTGAATGTCTAAAGAGTGATGAGGAGCTAGTGTGCAAGAGTATTGATCCAAATAAGTCCAAGTTTGAGCTTGTTTGAGCGAGTTAGGAGAAAGTGTGTTTGAAGAGGGTTTGAAGGTGTATGAGATGAATCTTGTGATCACTATCAACTGTGTGTGTTAGAATAATATATTTAGTAGTATTCTAATTAAAATATTGTGTGATGATTCATATTCATGCAAGTCTCTTGTTGTGAGTAATATCAACAAGGGTTTAGGGATTGTGCTCCTTGTGGGGTTGGTGCCTCACTAAAGAAATATCTTGTGATGTGTAATATTCACTTGAGTGCTTTGTTGTGAGTAATATCAACAGAGGTTTTCATTGGGTTTTCTTCCCCTTGATGGATACGCACTTATATCTTGTGTTCATGTGTACTTTCTCGTGGTTGTTCTTATGTGGCTATATTTTTGCGTTATTTATGATCAAATTAATACATGGTTGAATGTTAATTGTTATCATAAGTTACAGGAATTAAATATAAGGTTTTGAAGGACTCGATTCACCCCCTCTCATTCCATATTGCTTCCAACACAAGAGGTGAACAACTCGAGGAGGTGGATTGATGATGAAATTAGGAGGTAGATGGATGACAACCTTGGGTGGTGGAAAATGCGATAAGGTGACATGTGCGAGAGGATTACTTGCGTAGAAGTAAAGAGAGAGAGACCGATCGGGAGGGTGGGTGTGGAAGGCAATGACACCCTTATCTTCTAATTTTTTCAGTCTATCATGAAGGGCATAATAATCTTTATCATAGTATCCATTGATGTAGTGAAAATTATAGAAAAGGTGGTTACGATGGCAATGCAAGCAGCAAAAGGGGTGATGTTGATTAGAAGGCAAACAGATCAGCCACTTATCAAGTAACATACACAAGATATCATGGGGTTTTGTAACATGTAATAAGTATATTGGTGCATGGGTGGAAGATGGGGAAGATGTATGTGGAGGACGACGCGCTAGTGAAGGGAGGGATGCTTATGTGGAGGAGGAGATGGCAACCGTGAAGGTGGTTCAATAGATGGGAGAGTAGAGGAATTAGTAGGCGAAGGAGGAGTAGAATAAGTAGAAGTAGGTATTATAACATGATCTGCAATTAAGTCTTTTTCTAAATCAATGACCTTATAACAAAGAAGAGTAAATGAATCACATGTATCATATAATAGCTTTTCTTTTAATGGAGGAATTAAGCCACGAAAAATATATATGGAATTTCTAAATTAATGGACTGAAATGTAAATGATGCATGCAAGAATTAAAGCGTAAAATGTAATCTAATATTGGTTTAGTTTTTCCTTGATCCAAAAAAGGAAAACGTTAATATGTAACCTTAGGCCCATTATTAGCAATAAAAATTCAAATAAATGCATCCTCCATATCATAGTAAGTACTAATAGATCCATTAGGAAGATGAGTATACCAAAAAGAGTAACATCTTCAAGACTATCAAAAAAATATTTGAGTAATAACCAATCATTACAATAGGAGACCATGACTAATCAAAAAGATTTTAGATGCAAATAGGGATTTCCTGTGCCATCGAAACATGATAAGGTAGACATAATTAAACCCTTAGGGAAAATAGAATTGTGAATCTTCTTAGGAATGGGATTTCCAGGAAGGGTATTATTACTAATGGAGGAATAATATGCTTCACTCTCGAGGGTAAGAGTATGGACTTGATTTTGCAAATTTCCAAAAACATGCATGAGAGAGAGGATATCTTGTGGAGGGATGGTTTGGGAAGTGAGAGGCACATTGAGGGGTTGAATCTTGCCATTGTGAGTGATCATGGGAACTTGAGAAGGGGGAGTGGATTTGGAAGAAGAGGATGTAGGTAAAGTCTCTATAGGCAGAGGATGTGAGGAGTCAACTAGTGGAGGCTCATCATGAGTAGTAGGAGGTTTACTAGGATTAGCATTGGTTTTAACATGGAAATAAATGGAAACCATTTCATAAGTAGGATGGATATGAAGAATAAATTCACATTAAACAGATTACTAGAAGAAACATTGACATTCACATGTGCATTATCAATATCGAATCGTGGTCACTATCATCCATATGTTTATAAGAAATAAGTTCATTAAGAGAATCGTCATCATAAAAAGAATCTATATTAGTGCTATCATTGGGTGTAACATGGAAATCATTAGAAACAAATTCAAAAGTATGAAGGATAGGAGGCAAAGATTCATATTCATCAAGTTGAATAGAAGAAACATCATCATTTAGATGGGCATTATCATTATTAGAAGAAAAGTCATTATCGTTTATATTTTCACAAGGAAGAACTTCATCATGCAAAGAATTTATATTAATGCTATCATTTGACATAGTGAAAGGAGGAGAGGATGGAGAAGGGGAGACTATGCAAAAATTTAAATTTTTGAAACCAAGAGGAAGATATTCTTGGAAGGCAAGGATTTCTTTGAGGACTTTTGGATCATATAAAGGGTTGTGCATGAGGTCATGAAATTCATATTTTTCAAGGCATTGGAAAAAATAGGTTGCATACTCAAAAATGTCATAGGGTTATTTGGAGATAGGTACCTTCTATTAGCCATAAGGGATGTGGATCCTAGGGGCAAGGGGTTCGAGCAAGGGGTTCACCAAATGATTTAATATAAATTGAATTAAACCTTTATTTTAGAGTAACTAATGATATACAAATGATAATATACAATAATATACAAAGGATAAGATTTAAACAATGTGAAACTCTAAGAAAATGAGAGAGATAGATGACTTAGCTAATTTTTTGTGTGACTCGAAGGTAGTCGGGACTATGTATCTGCTAGAGATCTAGATGGAAATGATGTCACGGTGAATTGCATAGATTTTGGGGATCTAAATTGTGCTAGATAGAAGCAACCACATGAGGACAACAATGCATGGGTGTTAGTGTTCATTCTAGGCACTATTTTTGTGTTAATATTCATGATTTTCTCCTTTTCTAGGCCCGAGGGTGAGGGTATTCACTCTAATATCTACTTTGTCACTCTGAATTTGTTGTTAGGGTTCTGATCACACCTGTAACTTACAAAATAAACCCTAGCTATCTACACAAGCTCACAAACACATTAGATGTGAATAAAAATGTAATATGAGAAGTCGATCGACCTCGACGGTCACCCAATGAGTGAAATTAGTAATCGAGAGCTACACTATATTTCGAGACTCCATGCGCTTTGTGTGCTTGTGTGTAAAATAGTGTCCTTAGGTTTTCCCTTGCTCCAATGGCACCAAGATAGTGGGCTATAACTAGATTTAATGCAAATGTGTGGTATGGAATTCAGCACTTCCCTTCCTATACAATGTATGCAACCCAAAATGTAGTCCCTTTTTATAGTAGTGATAATATGTAGATGTGTTAACCCTCTTAAATTACCCGTCGGAATAATAGATGGTATGTTATGTATATATAAGAGTCTCTTGCTTGAATTTTGACACTAGTAACAATGAAATCCAACTAGGAAAGCGAGATAAGGATAAGAAAATAAGAAAGGCCAACCACAAATATAAAAAATTGTAAAAAGAATAAGCATGACATAAGAGCCTAGAATCGACACAAGACTGGGAGCTAGTTTCCGAGTTGGCACTAGTGTCCTGGAACCAAGAAGGACAAATGTGATAAAACGGAATGATAGGGATCCTGTCACTTGACCGAAATTTACATAGACATGAGAAATGTAGAGAAGAGTAACAATATAAATCAATCAAAGAGCATAGATGGACAAGGGATAGTATCACAAGTGAATACTTTTCTTACTTAATATTCATGCATATAACAACATATCGATAGCATAGTAATGCAAAGTATTATGTGCGTGATTTTGTGTTTATAGGTCATATTGTTAGAATGGGGAGTATCGGAGGGTCAAGGAGGGAGCCGAGGGTGGAGCCGTGGTTTAGGGCTCCTAGATGTACATTTTACTATGCTTATTGTATGGGCGAGTTCCCGATTTTTGCAATGTGTGTTTCTACTATATATATTCTATATATATATATATATATATATATATATATATATATATATATATATATATATATATATATATATATACATATATATTGGATGTGTAAATGTGTTTTCATGATGTGATGTTTTATATGAGTTTATGGATAGATTTAGATATAATGATGGTTATAGTAGTGATGATATGTGGATGTAATACAATTGTATGAATGTGATGATTTAATTTATCATGGTGAATGTTATATAGATTAGATGTGATTGTATTATATGGATGTTGGTTTTGTATGATGATGGTTAAAGCATTTTGTGGGATGTGTTTGATTCTTTATTTAACTTGGTGTATATGTGTATATGATGGGAATTTCAATGATAATGGACTTGTAACCCTAACTAATGTTAAATGTAACAATAAATGGTTAGTCCATTTAAGGTTATATGACTGATTTAAGATGAGATGAGATGAGATAAACTATCGACCTCTTTTTAACATGTTCAATAGTTGCATGTATCTTGTATGGGGAATTGTGTTATCCTTAGTGGTTCTTAGGTTTTACCCTACTTTATTTTGTTTTAGATTGTGTGGGTTAATGATGTAGGAAGCCTACATCTTCAAGAGAAATTTGATTGATGCGGGAAGTTTTCTTGGGATGATAAAGGATTAAGACATATTTTAGAAAAGTTTATCAATGTGGGAAGCTTTCAATTTTACAAGGAAAGAGACTCTTATTTATAGTTGAAGGAGAGGCCATGGATTTTTATCAATATTTAAATGAGTTGCAAATAAATGAATGTGTTTTCTTGATTTAGCATGTTGATTTGGTATGTGCAAATGATTGGCTTTTTTGAATAAGAATTTAAAGGAAAATGAATTTGAATAGTTGGCTCTTGAATTCTTCAATTGTACGTGTAATTTTGCTTCCACCTTTGTAGGGTTCTATAACTTGAGTGGAGTGAGCTAGTGAAGTGGAGTTGAGTGGGAGGTGAGTGGATAATTAGCTTTTATTTTATTGAAGTATCTAATTAAATTATCTAAGGAGTGTAATTTTATTGTAAATGCATCATGATAGAATCAATTAAATTAATTCTAATGAGATGTGGGTGAATTAAATGTGGGAGTATAATGGTCTAGGATGTATTCTAGAATTTTTTTGGTACATTCTACAAATAATATGAATGAAAAATAATAATTATGTATTTTAGGGTGTCTACAATAACTAATCTAGGGAAATTGAATGCATTTAAGATGAATTCCCGTATGAATTTTTTTTTGGTAGTTTCTAAATTTCATTCTCATATCTATTTTTATGCCCTATATTCACTTTCTCTCTCACACCTAGGTTGCATTTTTCCTCTCTCTTAATTAGTTCAAAAATGAACCAAAAACATGCATTTTATATGAGACTTCAGCTCAAATAAATAACAGAGTTTGGTCCTAACAAAATATCTTGACCATTCCGACTTAAAAAATATAACATTACACTTATAAAAATTCATAAAATGGACCGATGTAGGTCGGTCATGCACCAAGACACAAGACAAACCCAAAAAGACTCAAAACCCCATCACCAAGCTCATCAAGGACCTCCAAACACATCACCTTGATTAGTCAAGCCTCAAACGCATCACACATGTCAAAAACATCATAATAACATAATATATGCTCACAAAAATATCTTCACTTGTCATTTTCTTCATAAAACCACTAATTAGGACTATTTCCTACTCAAAACAAACACTTTCAGAACCAACCTTCATAAATGAAGCTCAAGAACACCTCAATTATGCCATGTAACCACTAATTGGAAATAAAATTACCTTTATAACACATCCATGATTGTTATACCTCATGAAACATCCAACAAATCAAACCACACCTCTTTTCCTCTTCAATAAATTGAACTGCCCATAAAGTAGTTTTGGAAACTCAACTAGTTTTCACCCTTTATGTCACTTTCAATACCTATAAATTCCTTAAATAGGAAAAAAATAATCCATATTCACTCTTAAATTTATATCCATCATAATATAATCAAATCATGGGTCTTCTACATCCATCTTCTAGCCAAAGCAATCTTGTCTTGAACCAGTCAAACTAGGTCAACTTGTGACCTCAACCATGGAAACTCAGTACACTTTTAGAGATTTTCCAAAACATGAAACATGTCACATTGTATGTCAAAACACCTCCAATGCCATTATACTCCTTCACCATTCCCACAAGTGCTCAAACACTTCCATTTGCCAACACTGCTAAATTACCCTTTTAGGCCCAAAACCAATCTTCAAAGATAGGGCACACTTTTCCATATAGTAATTAAACTATGAATTTAAAATATTATGTAGATCTATTAAAACTCCCAAGATTTCATAAATGGTGATTTAGTCAATAGCTTCAATGGATAACTTCGTCACAAACTAAAATTCTTGAAACAAGCCTTTTTAGTGCGGCCCGCATACTTTCACAATTTCTAATATACCTCTTTGGAAATATGGATGAGTCCTCTACAACCTCCAATAATCATATTTTCAATATCAATCAATTATGGCTCATTACAATCAATTTCTTCCAAGTTATTATTGAGCTAGGGTTAACTAAAGTTTCAAACCACTTTCCCTTCTTAACGATCGTTCATAAAAATGTGACTATCAAAGCACATCATTATTTTTGAAAACACTCCTATCTTATAGTAAAAACATCCCCCAAAAAATTTAGATACTATGCAAAGCACATAGTTCACAATGATCATATGAAGTTGCCAATTTGAGCTAGGTTTTGCTTCTCCAAAACCCAGTTTTACCAAAAATGATGTATCTTGAAATTTATTTAGAATTTTGACCTGAAAATTGTCATAAAGAATCATGAAAACATCCTCTAACTTCTTAAACTCACCAAATTTCTCAAAATATTCCAGAACTCTCTATCCACAATGACTTACATGTGTTATATCACTTTGTCTTCATCTTATCTGCTTCACAAGGACCATGAAACATCACTAAACCTCTGATAATTGACCTAAAACTCATCATACATGTCATATAAACCATTCTCATTCTTCTACCATGCTCCAATAAATACTTATCATCTCCAAAACGCATATCTCCAACTCATTCTCGCATGTTCTAGACTAGGAATAGGCCTAGAAAGACTGTTGCAACCATGACAACCCATGAATTGACCATGGAGACCACATCCAGACACTTATGCACCTCTAAAAATTATACCAACCATGATGGACCTCATAATACCCTTCAACCAACTTTGGAGAGCTCAAACTATGACCATGCACACTAGACCATGCTCCAAAACACCATAGGACTTCACCAAAACATGACACTACAAATCAACCTTCATGTTTTACTATGAATGACACCTTATGGGGATACATATGACATCTACACACCCTTTTCCATCAATTTATTTGACATCAATGACAACTCTTAAGCACAATGGCCAAGAATCTCCCCCTTTGTCGTTGATGGCAACCACCTTCAGAAACATTGAAGAAAAATAACATGACCAAACTCCTCTATGAATCTTTTCCATTTTTTTGATGCTACTCTCCCCCTTGACATCTATGAAAATCACAATGACAACTAGACATGGAAAAAGACAACATACAATGGAAACAATGCTCAAAACACACTTACGTTCTTTACTTGAAACCCCTTTAGACTATACTTTCTCTTTTATGACCTTAAACAACAACAATAAATGATCCATAAACATGAACTAATCTTCAAAACAATAATCTCTAAATTTTGTCTTCATACTTGTTTCTTGATCTTCTTCTAGGTCTCTAGAATGCCACATCCACAAATTCTACCTCTATCTCTATCACAACCTTCTTTAAGACCAATGTCCCTAAAGCCAACTTTTAGTCCAATTTTGAAAAAATTCTCCAAGAAAATAAATCAACCCAATCATGTAAAAAACCTTCAATATCTCCCCCTAACTAGATATCACCATAATCTAACAGATAATGCAAAAATAAGAGCTCATACCTTCATCGATCGCCATGGAGGAGGAACAACAACAATGTCACATTCCTAAAGTAATTCTTTAGTAATTTTTGCCTCTTTACATGTCCAAAAATCATTAGGACTTTCTCCCCTTTTAATTATATATGCAAATAATCATCGATACTGCCAAATAGCCTTGATTAACACCTTAACAACTTGTTTGAAGGATTTAGTCATCATTCTCTATCTCATGATATCAACACAAACCTATAGCATGTTATTACAAGTCTTCCGTGATCATTTGTACCCTCTCTACACTTTTCCATGCTAATACAAATCCTTTATTTCCTTTTCAAGTCATCTAGTAGTCTCAAGAACTTATGCCAATAACACTACACCCATAGATCTCATCTTGCCTACCATAAAAATCCTAATTATGCTCATAGTTTTGTTTCCCCAGCTAAAGAACTCTAATATTCCCGTAGCATGCCTAAGAAACTTCTTATAATATATTTTGTAGGGAACTTTGATTATGATTTTCACAACTCATCAACACAAAGGCTTTTACAAAATGACACTACTTAAAATCTCTATTTTTTATAACTTGCATGACACTTTATCAATCAATCACGCTTGCTTCCTGAGGTATCATACTTATTTTTCTTGCTTTATAGACTTTTATCATGACCTTTAGTGCTAAAGAGCAATGACAAACATACCTTTTTCATTCATGAGGACCATAGGCAATGCAAAAATCCCTTTTAAAACTCCAAACTTAGTTTTTTAGATCTCTACTCAGACTCTTGAGATTTTATCATGAGAAGCTATTTGCAACCCGATATTAATGATCTTACACAAGGCTTGATATTGAAAAAGACATTCTGAGACTTGCATAACCTCCGCATACCTCATCTTAAGCTCATGAGTTTGACATACCTTCTTGAAACTTCAAAAATATGACTTTGAAACTAGAGAGCTTTCTCAAGGATCTCAAACAGTATAATCCCCTGGAGTGATATGGCCAAACATAGTTGTCTCAAATTGAAAAATTCTTAGTCACAGTCCAATCTTGACTATTATGGTTACTAATTGACCTACCAAATCTTATATTATTGTAAACATACACACTTCCTCATGGTGCTACCTAGATTGCTTGCAAAATAACAAATACTTCATTTATCATGATTGTAGTCACAGCTTCAAGACAAGTACCACAACAAACCTTATGGAGCACACTCAGACCATCATTATCTATCTCAACACATCTTCATGGATAGAAGTCATAAAAATCATACTTAGAAAGAAAACTCAAACAATAAGAGAATACTCCGACTCCCTTCTTACATGAGTGAGACTTTAGGAACTCATATTAACCTTTATCATATATTTGATGTTTTTCCTTCTTCATGATTGTCCATCCTTTGTTGACACAGAACATGAACTATGAGTCTTTATCAATTATATAGAGTAATACATTCATCTTTTAACATTCCAATCACTTAAGAGCACATAGACTTCTTAATGCTTGTAACTTTTGTCGAGTAAGCCCTCTTAGAGATGAAACGAGAGATTTTACACAATTTTTCTTCATCATGAATTCACTCTTTTTTTCACTCCTTGATGAAATGAAAACCTCAAACACTATTATTTTGATCAAACTCCTTAAGGTATCCAAGCTCCTCATGGGATCAACCTTGATATTTCCATCCTTTCAACAAGATCTATCAATGAGTATCTAAGATCATTGTACACACACTCAAGTCTGATTGTATGATCAAGAATAGAGTTCTTGCAAACTTGTGAAGAATGTCACCAAGAGAACTCTAAATATATCCTGCAACACAACCTTATTGCCTACCCCAAATTCCAATGCATGTTTCTTTATGTCTTTACAACAAAATGAATCATCAAACATGCCTTTAAGTATTTGGGATTCATGATAATTGTTATGGATCATACAAATTTGTATCTGCACCTCTTCAATCTCATACGCTTTGACTCATCCTTAGGTTTGTAGTATCAACCTAGCATCCGCAAACCTCAATAAGATAAAATCAACTCCT